>JAGVVM010000401.1:0-10716 GCA_019149425.1 Psidium friedrichsthalianum | reverse complement strand
TTCCTTTCAACCATTTCCGAAGGACTAGGGTAGCGAGCCACCACTGATGATACTGAGGACCAATGTAGGTCAAGAAGGGTTTACGAAAGAATCATAGAGGATTTTCATCCAAGCCTTAAATGAAATAAGCGTAATCCGGATTAGCAATATGTATTCTATGAGATCCGGATAGTGTGGTAGAAAGCTTCAATATTCTTGTAGGCTACATAACTAGCTAATTATTCTAACAATATAAGATGTGGTAAGTGAGACAAGTCCTGATACTGGAGTAAAAATATTAAATAATGTAGGCTTAATATAGATTAATATACAATATGTATCTTTTTGATGTATGTATATGATATATGTAATGTACATAGCATCCCAATTCTATTTCTTTGCTTCATCTATTTAATTTGTCTGATCCAATCAATCAAAAACAATCCAAAAGGCAATATCTTACTAGTACAGTTCAAATTCCTAGATTTGAATTATTTTCAATGCGAATCCCTATCCATCGAAATAATCAATCCACGCCAAGGGGAGGGGTATGGACAGAATAGAGAAACCCTTTTTTCTTTTGATATATTCAGGATGATAAAATTGATTGCATCAAGATTTCGGGAGGGCTCACTCAAGACTACTCGAACAATTATTCAACAAAAAATAAGATCTCTCCGGTGAAACAGAGAGGAAGGCGGTCAAGGGGCAAAGCGGTGTGTAGGCAGGTCATGTTGAAAAGCAGAGTAGAGTTCATCAGTTCATGACTTCAAGTTTTGAATTATGTAATTCGAAATTATAATAGGGAACTAAACTGAATGCATCCCTTCGGAATGCAACATATTATAATCCAAGTTGGTAGATTCCATTCATCTAAAGGACCAAAACAAAAGCTAATCATAATTTATTGAACGGATCTTCAGTCATAACATTCAATTCCTAACTAAGGGGACGACGAATAGATACTAGGGTGCTTAGAAAGTAGAATATCAGCTTGATGTGAATAAACAAAGAAAATAAGTGAGGATTTCATAAAACAGGGAAGCACGATTCTGCCAGTCCAATATAATTATCGATGGGAAAATGCGACCTAGTCGAACCTAAAGAAAAAGGAAATGGAATATGTGATAAGCCACAGGCGGATCACATAAATCGATTATTCAAAATAACATAAAAAAAAAAGATAAGTGTTGATGGCGAGACAATAACAGAATGGCAAAAAAAGTTGCTGTTGAATGTAGCATTATAAAATCTTATGGAGATGATGGATGAATAAGAAGAATTGACATGGCAGAGATTAGAGATTCACTTAAGCCATGCTGTCTTTCGAACAAGAATGTTATGGCTACCAAATATCCGACGGGTCAAGCATAAAACTCCAGTTAGATATTGGGGGCTGAATTTGAGATGTAAACCACTAGAAGGAAAGTTCCCCAGATAATCAACCACTGGAAAGATCACCCATTTTGCATTAATGCTCTAAAGTAGTTAAGAAAACAAATCAAAGCAAAAGTTAAATTAGAGGAAATAGGCACCACAACCAAGGTAGAACTTCTTGGCTTTCTATTTCTGGAAAAGTGAAAACAAGAGAGGAAAGGTCCATGTACTTCTGCGCGAAACTGTATATCTAAGACAGAGGTCCAATCACCAGAAACTTATATGCCACAACACAATCACAGTTCAACGATATCAACAGAAAAGATCAAAACGCCATTGAAGTCAGTAAGGGACCTTCGAGCCATCTGAAATGGGTTCTTTAATTGCAATCAATAGTCAAACATAAACTCGTAGGAATTTCACTCATTAAGGGTAAAATTATCTATTCTGCTTGGAATAGGAAAAGGGGAAAGCCATTTTCCACTCACAATATTTTTAGTCTCGTCATTCTTGCTAAATAATCGGGTAGCTCTCCTATGAGATTGCAGCTCCTCAACAACCTTCAAGGAAAAAGCACTAATGTTGTCACATTGCTAACAATTTGGCTCTTTTGCAATAAGTAAAGTATCTGTGAAGGAGCAACGCTCTCACAATGTCTCAATATTTGTAGAGTTAAGTAGTGGAACTGGGGACTCGGGTCCATCGAGGTCACTTATTCTTCTGCATATAAAATCAAATAGGGAAATTTATTAGATTGATACCATTTTTTTTTTAAAAAAGGGAAGGTCACATCGAAATGCCAAACTTCTATACTGACAAGTTGGACAAATTTTCCAAAAGTGCGATCCCGGAGGGAATTGGCCCTTGCAATCCACTTGCTTGAATATACCTGATGATACAATCCATAGATTGAATTGTTTTGGGGGTATATCTATAAAGACCGACCTAAAAGGTGAAGAAGGATTAAGCCTCACAGTTTATCGAGATTTGTCCAGTATTGAATAAAATCAGGTATCTTTCCACTGAACTGATTATCACTGAGTCGCCTACAGTGCATTAAACAACAAGATTCATATGAAGAAGAAAGAATAGAAGTATCTAAATATTAGCAGAGCATGTGGAAATTGGAAACTAACAGCTCTTGCAATGTCGTCAATTTAGCAAATGTTTGAGGCAGCTCCCAGTGAAATTATTTGAAGTGAGGTGCCTACAACAAGAAAACCCCATGCTATCACATTGGTTAATTTCAATTGCCCAAAGTGATAGAATTTCCCCTCCAGATACAAAATCACCAGCGGATAATAACTCGATGAACAATGTAGAAATTTGCATGGAGAGGCTCACAGTACAAGTAACTGGGACAAGTCCCCCAGTTCTGGAGGAAGAGGTCCAGAAAGCTGATTGATCTCGACAACTCTGAGCAGAAGAGAGTTAAAATTTTCAACATCAGTCAGATTTAACATAGCAAAGAGGCCAAACGTGGGAGGTGGGATGAGGGATTACTCACAATCTCGAAAGTGTGGATATGTTTCCCAGCTCCTTGGGGATTGGACCAGTCAATCGGTTTCCAAGTAGAGAACTGCATCAACATCGTCACGTTTCTCCAATCAACAGACAATATACTCGTGAGAGAGTGAGAGAGAGAGAGAGAGAGAGAGAGAGAGAGAGAGAGAGAGAGAGAGAGCATACATGTGGCTCAAGTTCGTTGAGCCCCATTCTTTAGGAATCGTGCCGCTTAGGTAGTTGCGGGTAACGTCACTGTTTACAGAGAGATGATGATGATGCTTGTGAGGAAGAAGAAGAAGAAGAAGAAGAAGAGGAGGAAGAAGAGGATCGATGATAATGGAGAAAGGGAGGGGAAAGAGAGGCTTACAAGGTTTTGAGGTGTGGCAATCTGAACAGTTGAGGCGGAAGAATGCCGGGAAGGGATTGAGATTTGAGAATTCTGTTTTTTTCGCATAATGAAAAAGGGCATTACTCTATCTACTTAGAGTCGGGCATCAAAATGACGTTAAAAAATTGCTATCCCAATCTACACCTGATACAATTAAGCACACAATTACAACGAAATTGATATCAAAAATTGAGAAAGAGAAATCGAAATATAATATTTTATTCTAATTCATATTTCACTATTATTAGCACCTCTCACGTTTTTATTACATCACTCAATTACAAATGAAAAAAATAATATATAACCATAGCTATTCATGAGTCCATGCTTTCTTGTCAATGGACCTAACACACAAAAAAAAAAAAAAACTAACTTTAACCTATGTCCAAATTATATCTAAAACTTTTTGTCTCATAAAAACCCAACTTTTATTTTCGCTCACTATCGTTGCTCCCCTCTTTTACCTTTCTCCTGGTTTCACCCTCTCGCTACTTTCCCAAGATCGATCACCACCCATCTTCTTCGTCGACTAGTGAAACACACGCGGAGGGTGAGAACGGACACAGAAAGCAGGGGAGGAAAATGGTGTGAGAAAGAGATACATAGATTGAAAGGGAGAGTCCATTTGCCAACAGGAAGTTGTGAAATGTCAGGTTTTTTGTTCCTCTTCACCTCGACGGTCGCCGATCCGGTGAGGGTTGCCCTTTATCAAAAACGAGAAATGAAAAAATAAAAATAAAAAAGAAAAAAGAAAATGAAGAAAATGCCCTTTATCAGGCCTTTCTTTCAAATAAAGAGAGCAACTCTTATTTGAGAAAATGAGAGCATGTTAGGCTTTTATTTGAATTTTTTTTTCTTTTTTTGGATATTGGGCCATTGTCGATGTGGGGTATGAATCAAATGATAAAATCTTTCAAGAATTGCCTCAACAGAGGAATGCTTTGTTCTAAGCAAATGAGATATAGCTAAAGGTTTTGCTAGCATAACATTTTTAAGATGACTATGAGAGTAACAACATGATATGGACCATAAATTCTCGAATGGATGGATCCTACAAGAAATGATTTCAAATGATAGAATCCTTCGAAAACCACCTCAAAAAAGAAAGGGTTTGTTCTAAGGAAATGAGTATATAGCAAAGGACTTTGCTAGAATAAGTGACTGTGAGAGTAATAATACGATGTTGGCCAAAAATTCTCGAAAAGGTGGATGCTACAAGAATTTTTAATTGTTCATTATTTTGTGGCGCTGAACATGCTATTAATCCTTAAGTGAATTACGGATGGTCACTTTATCATTCTTCTACAGCTAATGCAAAGACTCAAAAGCACAACCCTGCCGTACGTAATAAGAAGAGAATAATAGCATTGGAATTCTCAAATTACCCCTAAAATGAAAGTTATGAGAATATACCAATCACCACTCTGATATTCAATTGTGATTTTTTAGTTTAACACTCATGTTTATCACCAAAAATAGAATTCATCGGGTGGTTGAACATTTGTTCGGATTTTATTAACTCGTTTATTATTCATAATTAGATGCCGAGCACATAACATATGATTGTATTAATTAGAGTCACAAAAATTAAGACAATCACACCATGAGCAATTATATCATGCTCATAATTACTTGGAGAGTAATAATAGTATGATAAATGGTTTATGCACTGTCAATATATCTCGACCCGAAAATTGGTCAAGTTTTGCAGCGAAATACCAATATGGAGCAAACTAAATCCGTTAGGTGTTTATCACATGTAAAGAGATAAAAAGATAAGCACGCAATGGTTTGATTGATATATCAAAGTCTAGTTAGGAATCTATGGATAGTAAAAATTTATGAGAGAGAGACATCCTGGTGACGTGGGGAACGGTGTTATTGTCAGCGTCGGTGAAATTTTCGCAAGTGACGGCATTGGCGTCAAAAGTTGTATTGATGTCTTTGTTTTCGCCCCATCCGCCCTCTACACCGCACGGATCTGCACTGAAATCCCAGTCCGATTTCCCTAAAGTCTCTCCTATATCTCTCAATGCGGCCACTGCAAGAATAGAGATCCAACAAGTCAAAAAGAAGCAGCATCATGTCTCATGCAAAAAAGGAAGAGGAAAAGGAACAGTACGATGAAAGCAATACAAGATTGGTGGGTTTCTTTAATTTTGTTCACCTTCGTCGTCGGGCAGAAGAGTGGCGGCAGCAGCTGAGTTGACGGCGCACAGAAGGACGAGCCCGATGAAGAGAGATCGAGCAGAGAAGAGATTCGCCATCATCTCAGTCTCGAGCTCAACCCAGAAGAATGTGTGGTTTAACTTCATGGCGTGCATGCACATATAAAAAGTGGGAGAGTGGACAAAGACTTCCGCTTTTGTCTGTCGGAGAACGAGAGCGAGAGCGATAGCCGAAAGTGAGAGACGACTCCAAGTCTCGCTTAGGATTGATCTTTTTCATATACCTAATAACACAAGTCTTTCGTTCTGTTCTTCCAAGGAAAATAGTCTTCTTCATTGCTCTGGTACTGCTATGGCCACGTCTCAGGTTTAGGTTATATTATACAGTTTATCATTCCACGATTCTTTAGAAACTTCATTTCTTTTTTTTTAATTAACTAGTCCAGAAAATTATTAGATTCGCTACTTTTGGACAAATCATTTTTTCTCCTCTTCCTTTTTCACCTTCAGCTGTAACAATTTACCTGTTCTTTTCAAATATCCAAGGGTATGGCTGTGAAGACCTGATTACGTGGAGGTCAATAAAAACACCCCGCAAGCCCTACAAACCTAGTTAAGTCCAATTCTTTGGCTCCCCGATCCAAAGTAATTTGCACGCATCTGAAATATCATAAATTCGATGCACAATGTTGTCTTATCAAAATGATTGGAGAAAAAAAAACACATGTGAAATTTGGAATCTATCGTCGATGGACAAAATAATAATACCTTGGGAATTTTTTGGACAATAATTTAGTTATAGTACCCCGAGATCTTTTTGGACAATAATTGAGTTGCCCGGTCGTGGACTCCCAATCTTCTTTTCGTTTATGTATCAAGTGCAACCATTCGAACAAGAGTCGATTTTCTCATATCCAAGCCCCAACTCTTTCACCATCTTCCTTGCCTCCAATGAGAGGAAAAATCATCCAAAAAAAGTTCTAAACCTATTGTAATTATATCAATTAAGTCCTAAACCATTTTTTGAGGACAGTTGGGTGTTGAAATTTTTACACTTGTGCCAATTCAATTCATCTTACCAATTTTAATTGGAAATTGCTGACGTAGATGCCAACCGTCCTGAGTGGTGTGGCCAGCGCTAATGTGCACTATTTTTAATAATATTTTGATATTTTTTGTACTTATTTTTCTAATTTTTTTTCCTCGTTTTCTTTCCTTCTTTCCACAGCCGGTTGCCAAGGTCGGCAACTGGCTAGGGAAAGAAGGATAGAAACAAAAAAGAAAGAAAAGAAAAAAGTTGCAGTTGTATCATTCTAGATTTTTTTGTGATAAAAAAATTAGCTTGGGATAAATTTGTCATAAGTTTATCAATTTGGAATTTTTCATAGTTAACCCTAAAATATATCCACTTTTACACCGTTTGTTGTGGTGCTTACTTTACTATCCGTACATATTTAGATTTTTTTTTTCAATAGAAAAAAGAACTTCAATGTTAACTTTCATTTATTTCTTTTCAAACCTACAATCACCTAAAACAATCAAGATTCAAAATCTAAAGTTGGCAAGGCAAAGCCCCTCGGACAAGATTCAAGTCAATCTCAATTACCATCTTTTTTATTTTCCTTTTTGAGTTTCAAATTAATGATAATACATATTAAACGAAGAAAAATCAACTCATTAAAAGCAGGATGTTACAGGTGTAGCCGCCCAACAAAGAAAAAACATTAGCTAACGTTATTAGCGGACTATACTAACAAACTCTCTTCTTTAAGATAACAAAGTCCCTTCTTTAAGATAACACGGTGTTTCACCTTTTTTTTTAAATTATTGCTGGCACTGTGATTTCTAAACTTGACAAGGATTGATGGTGATTTTCTACAACAAGAAAGCAAGAAAACAATGTAAGTTCTCTATTCTTTTACAATACCCTAATTCGATTTACATGTTTCTGATATCGATAGCTTCTAACTTCATTTTGATCTTAAATTCACACTTCATCATCCAACGAGAGGCATGCGGATTAAAAGGCAATGTGGATAGATGAGGTCTGCCACTTATATTGAAGAAAAGCCATTTCTATGCTTTGCCAATTTGTTGACATGAACTCCTTTCCAATTTTTTAACCTTCCTTTGTCCTATAATTTTTTTTTCTTAAACCACTCAATGCTTTTCCATTGGCAAATTGGCCGTTGGTATTCATTTGGAGATCTATCTAGAATTTATATAGCATATGCCGCCAATTTTATCTTAAACTAGAATTTGAGTTCATTTCTTTTTATGGTGATACACGATCATTAAACTGATGATAGTTATTAAATTGAGGAAAAAAGAAGCCTACCAAGAATCACTATCTAAAAAAATTCCAAGAATGGTTGCATTTCTTTTCATTGTGATTTAAGAAATACAGATAGATGGAAAAATTGATCATCTTACCATGTAGAAAATGTTCGAAATAGACTAGGTCTCTTACTTGAGCCGCTCATAAAAGATCAGACACGTCAGGAGATCTTTTCTTCTATTTTTAGCTTCTAAAAAGCCAAATAATTTTTACCTTCCCGAATCATGTGCAGCTAGAAATTTAGGAAAAAGTTAAAATAAAAGCCTCTCCATGCATATCCCAATAAACTTGTTCTGTAGATGAAGTGATAAAAAAAAAAAATCAATCGCAAAAAAACGAAAAGCTTTGTCGCATATCGCTTTAGCCCATCATTCTTTTTTCACAAGTTGGCGTAGCTATTCAATTGCAAAAAAGAACCCAAGTCCTTGTTTCCTTGATTGTCCCAACGACTCTTTGATGGGCATTCATTCTCACTTGATTAACTAAATGGTTGGGTCTAAGTGGAGCACTAAGCATGCAGATCAGATCAGTGATTATTTTGTAACCCAGTCAGTCAATCGTCGACTCTTTGCTTTGGACTCACATGGGCCTCTTTTTATCTCCGTTCCATGCACGAGGCTCGAGCAAAAATGTCATTCTCAATGCATGTCTAGTCAGATTAATGTCGAGTCACTGTTTTGAACTTATCAACGAACGGAATTAAATTGAACGCGCAAGTCTCGACAAGCTTTGAAAATTCCATGTTGATACGGTCATGTACGTAATAAAAGTCTTCATATTCTTATCATTCTTTTCCCTCTTTGAAAATGGCTCTATTCTGCTAGGACTACTTTTCAAGTTTAGGTTATTGGGAAAATTTCTAAAAAGTCCTCAACTTATTGCAATTGTGTCAATTCAGTCCTAAATCTTTTTTTTTTTTGCCAATTGAGTTCTAAACTTTTTCCATTTGTATGCCAATTCAATTCATTCGGCTAATTTTAGCTAGCGGACATTGAAATGATAATTTGCCAATTTTGGCCAATTGAGTTCTAAACTTTCATCTCCGTTTCATGCGGGAGGCTCAAGCAAAAGGTCGTTTTCTATGCATGTCTAGTCAGATTAATGTCGAGTCACTGTTTTGAACTTATCAACGAACGGAATTAAATTGAACGCGCAAGTCTCGGCGACCTTTGACAATTCCATGTTGATACGGTCATGTACGTAATAAAAGTCTTCATATTCTTATCATTCTTTTCCCTCTCACGTTTTCTTCTTCCAATGACAGTAGTCTTTTCAAATGGCCCTGTTTTGCTAGGACCACTTCTCAAGTTCAGGTTATTGGAAAAATTACCCAAAAGTCCTCAACTTATTGCAAACGTATCAATTCAATCCTAAATCCCTTTTTGGCCAATTGAGTCCTAAATCTTTTTCTTTTATGCCAATTCAATTCATCCAGCTAATTTTGGCCAACCGACATTAGAGTGATAATCTGCCGATGCTACCGTGGCACTGAAGTGACAATTTTTCATATATATATTTTTAATATTTCAGCAATTTTTATTTTTATTTTTATTTTTGTTCTTTTTTTTTTCCTTCTCCTTCTACCTCTGGTCGGTGACTGGCCAAAGGCAAGGATCGATGAGGGCGGGACATGTGTTCATGCATGTCGCGACCCTCCCGAGATTTCCGGATCCCGAGGGAGTTAATGGATTGCTAGGCCCATTGGATATCTGGGCTCAGCTCGGGCCCTCCCAGGCCCATACCAAATCGCGTCAAGAAAGTTTAAATCGAGGTCGACCTTAGTATGGTCGGGTGACATGTGAATAGTGTGCATGCCATCGGAGTCGCCACCAATCATTTATTGGAGGGTATGACTGGAAACCCTATCAAACGATTGGGAGATATCGTTCGATCCTACGAAAACCAGAGATCTAGATTCGGGGACTTTGTTACGTCGATATTGATATCGACGCCCTTTCGGTACCTAAGTTTGGTGATTTCCTAACCTAAGGAATTCATACAGGCGAGATTGGGTGAGGTAGGCTTTAAAAAGTCTAAAGGGGTTCATGCGGATGTGAGTATTTATCTTATCAATCACAATCATATAAATAAATGCGCAATCAGGGAATCAATTTAGAATCAGTCAATACAAAAAAGGAGTCTTAAAAGTCTAGGAAGGCATGTCAATTTAGTTCCAGGATGGTTCGGGGTGATTTGGAATGGTTCGGGTCAGATCGACCAGAGGGGCAAAATGGTCATTTTGGAAAGCTCGGGAATTCAAAAATGTGAAATTAGGTCAAACCAGTTGAATGTGGTTTTTCCCTAACTTTCACGATTTTTAGGAGTTTCTATGATTTTTCTGAATTTTTTGTAATTTTTCTGGAATTTTTTAGACTTTCTAAGGATTTCTAAGGATTTTCCCTATTTTTAGACATTTTTCGGCATTTTTTTTGAGAATTTTCCTATGATTTTTGGGATTTTTCCTATTATTCAGATATTTTCTATATTTTCTGGAATTTTTATTTTTAATTTCTAATTTTTTTATTTTTTAGGATTTTCTAAGACTTTCTGGGAATTTCCTTATTTTTAGAATATTTTCTATATTTTTTTGAAATTTTCATCTTTCAATTTATAATATTTTTCCTAATTTTTCAAAACATTTTTATATGTTCTAACAATTTTTCTAATTTTTTTTTAGAGTTCCTAAGAATTTTTACGATTTTTCATTGATTTATTTTATCTTCTTGTTTATATTTTCTATTTATTTCCCTATATTTTCCGGATTTTTTTCTCTGATTTTTTACCAGATTTTTTTAGAATTTTTATCCTTATTTTTGTATTCTTTATTATTTTTTATTATTTTTTTTTTATTATTTATTATTATTTATTTATTATTATTATTATTTTTATTGTTTTCCTATATTATTATTTTTTAATTTTTCGGACCGGGTCGGGTCAACCCAGCCCGTCCGAGAGTCCGG
>JAGVVM010000400.1:0-10947 GCA_019149425.1 Psidium friedrichsthalianum | reverse complement strand
TTGGTTCGATCGTAGAGATCTACGTTCACGGGGAGAGTAGTGACAAATTCCACTTTAGATCAAGCGATATACGAATATTATAAACCACACTAGAGTTACTCAAACACTCTTAATGTTTCCCAACCCTAATTACAATCAAGAGCGCACAAAATGTTTAGTCCCACAATTCCTAATGAAATAATCTCTCAATCTTACGAAGGAATTAATACACAAATCTTTCAACAAGATTTAATCTGCTTCAACACTTGAATTCTTGATGTAATTCTACGAAGATAGACCTTTACTAAGCACTCGACGAAACGGCGCTTCCTTGAAATTCTTCGTATCAACAACGGCAGACTTGTATATAGACAAATAAGCCACACACATATTGAAGAAAACAAATAGGGAAGTTCGGTAAATGAAAACCAAGATTGACTTTCCTATTTCGTCTTTATCTCACGTGGAAGGTCCAACTCCAATAGAAATATTGTTCTTGATCTTGATTTGAAATATATTGAACATAATATATCACACCACTTTCATCAAGAAAGATTTTCGTGATATTCAAACTAAATCCTATCTTTAATTTCAATATCAAGATATATTTGTTTTCGAAATTCAGATTTTCATTTCAGGCTCAAATTCGAGACATATTCTAATAGTTAAAGTAAATTATCAACTTCATTTATATAATAAAGAAAAGAGGTAATAATTACTTTTGGAGCTTGTCCATTGAAAAATATGTGCTGGAGCTACCTAAGTTCATCCATGACAAGAACAAGGATCATTCCCTTCATATCAATCTCAAGGGTATACTGGTAATTAAATAATTATGACTTGTAATATCAATTCCTTTTTCTTTTTTTTTGCTACATATAAACACTTAAACACAATTATAACAAAAAAAAACACATAAACACAATGAATATTTAATAAAAGGAATTTTCTGTAGTTAGGTAATCCCGAAACATCTGATGCTGAGGACTGAAGGGGGCTAGTGGATTACACTCGGAGCCATGTAGTGATCTCTAATGCAACCCACAAAGTGATCAGGAAGAGCTCCGACTTCACTTGCAACAATATATGGAGCAACAACCATTGCAGCGAAGCCGTGGACGAGTTACTCGATCAACACAAGCAGATCAACATCTATAGTCTCTCCACCATGACATGCATCGGCGATTCAACAAGCTTGGACGACAAGTCGTACCGGTCATGATGAAATGAACATCAAGAATGGTGAGTAGCCTTCTATGTTTATGACTATACAGAGTGGTGCTTATTCATATCTCCATATGGGAAATTATGACTTCTTTAAATATCACAGAAGGCGCACATTATGCTTTAAATCTTACAATTAAAGTAGAGAATTTTTTTTTTCCATTCAATAGTCTTTCTATCACTTGTAATTTTTCTCCAGTAAGATATTTTCTTCCCATTTTGATTTTAACATAGTGAATTAAACTAAATAAGTCTGATGCCAAGGATAATGGGTGGGCATGACTAGAGCCGTCAATATGGGTCATAGACTCATATTTGACTGATTTTTTGTACAAAATGGGTTTTATATGAGTCACTAATTTTTAGAGGGCCTCTAAAAATGGGTTCAAAATATTGAAGTAAAATTAAAGGATGAAATGTGGGCCATGCGTGAAACCCATTTTGGACCCACTTTTTACCCATTTTCGACCCAATAAGGCAACAAGCTTTGCAGTTTGTAGTCGTAAGACTCGTGACCCACCCAAGGCTCTCTCTCTCTCTCTCTCTCTCTCTCCCATAGAAGAGGAGGGTTTCGTTCGCAATCCAATCCCGCTAAGCCGACTTCATCTTGCGCCTCGGTGATCAGCAATCGTCGTCCCCGCCACATCTGTCCGCCCCATGGGCAGCACAATCGGAGTGTAATCTCTTGTTGGTTTCGTCACTCGCGCGGTGACGAGCTTGATCTTCTGCCATGTTCGAAGCTCACATAAGATTCTTCTGTTTGTGCTATACTTTCCCATTCTCTCTCTCTCTCTCTCTCTCTCTCTCTCTCTCTCTCTCTCTCTCTGGCCGGTCCTCTGGGTTTGGTGACGATTGACGAGTGGCTGCATTCCCATCTCCGATGTTTCCTTGAAAAACTGCATAGCCCAAGACCCCAGTGGCCGCATTCCCATCTCCGATGTTTCAAAGAGAGGATTATAATTTGGCATACCCATAAAGGTCATGAGGTTCTTGAGGCTATACCCTTCAGTTTTTGAGGACTTTATTGGCCCCTAGTACAATCTTCCTTGGTTTAGGCTAACCCCAGAAGCTGTTGAGATAGATAGAGAAGAATAGAGGGTGTATGAAGAATTTAAGGAGGATATGAGGAATAAGCTGAGGAAGTTCATATTATGAGTAAGAACAGAGTTCTGCCGTTGAAGATCATTCAAGGGATGCAGTGGTATTTGGGGTTGCCTGATGACTTTCTCCATGACCCTGAAAAAAATCTCGATGATTTTTTAGGGTTGTGGATATTGGAGATGGCTCAAGGAGATTTGATGGGGCAATTGAATTCCCATTTTTTCCCTCTAAAGGGGTAAGGATGAGAAAAAAGATTGAGGCTTGGTCGAAGGAGTTTCAAAAGATGCCTTATGTTTCTCCTTGTGAGGATTGCTCAAGCTCGGATCCAAATAATTGTTGGAGAAATTGCAGGTGAAATTACTGTTAAACTCTATTTTTATTCATAAAAGGAGGTTTTTTTTTTCCTCTCTATCAGTGACATACAACTTAAGCTTACTTATATGCACTCAAGGATAATTCTAGACTCACAATTAAGACTCGAACTTAATCCCGAGAACTCTTTAATGCTAACACAATAAACTAAGAGACTTTAAACTCCCGAGAACTCTTTAATGCCAAACACAGTAAACTAAAAGGTCTTGAACTTATCTAGAAAATAACAAATTAACTTTTAACACCCCCTCTTAATTTGTGATTTTCATCAAGTCTTTGAACTTCTCGAGCTTCTCCTTGGGTACCGACTTCGTAAGAACATCAGCTGGCTGATCATTAGTCCCGATGAACTCCAAGCAAATCTCTCCTTTGTTCACTAAATCACGAATGAAATGATGGCGGAGTTCAATATGCTTGCTCCTAGCATGAAACACGGGATTCTTCATCATGGCTATGGCTGACATGTTGTCGCAAAAGATGACAGTCGGATCTCCTTCTTTTTTCTGCAAATCAGTCAAAATTCGCCTAAGCCAAACAGCTTCACAAGCTGAACTTGTTGCTGCTGCATATTCTGCTTCTGCAGAAGATAAAGCAACAATATTTTGCTTCTTTGAGCTCCAGGAAATCAGCTTCGATCCCAAGCAGAAAAGATATCCCGAAGTACTTCTTCTATCATCGACGGAACCTGCCCAATCGCTATCCGTGAAACCAACCAGCTTGTTGCTCGACTCTTGTACATATTTGAGCCCGAAATTTTTTGTTCCCTACAAGTATCTAAGGATCCTCTTAGCGGCAGCATAGTGTTTTTGCTCGGCTTGCTCATAAATCTCGAAACAACACTAACAGGCTGCACGATATCAGGCCTCGTATTAGTGAGATAGATCAGAGATCCCACTAAGCTTCGATACATCTTTTCATCAACCATCTCAGCACCATCATCTTGCTGTAGCTTCTCATTAAGTGCCATTGGTGTCGGCACCGGTTTGCAGGACATCATCTGAAACTTCTTCAGCAGGTCATCGATGTACTTTTCTTGCAAAATGAAAATCTCACCTTTTGATTGCTTGACTTGAAACCCGAGAAAATACTTCATGAGGCCAAGATCAGTCATTTCGAACTCTTTCATCATGGCCTTTTTGAATTCTTCAACCATCTTCCAATCAGTTCCTGCATAAATCAAGTCATCAACATACAAACAAACAATCAGAAATTCTCCAACCTTCACATAGAGTGATGGCTCACTTTGGCTCCGTTGAAGACCAATCTTTTGAAAGTAAGAGTCAATCCTGCTGTTCCAGGCTCGAGGGGCTTGTTTTAACCTGTAAAGAGCCTTTTGGAGTTGATAGACTTTGTCTTCCTTTCCCTTCACGACATAGCCTTCGGTTGGTGTACATACACCTCTTCTTCTAGCTCCCCATTTAGGAAAGCCGACTTGACGTCGAGTTGGAACACCTTCATCTCCAATTGGGCTGCTAGAGCAAGAACAGTCCTTATTGTTTCCATTCGAACCACCGATGCAAACGTCTCATTGAAATCGACCCCATGCTATTATGAATAGCCCTTCACAACCACTCTAGCCTTGTATTTCTGGATGCTCCCATCTTCATTATACTTGCTCTTGAAGATCCATTTCAAACCAATCGCTTCTTTCCCATTCGACAAATCAACCAGTTCCCAGGTCTGATTTTTCTCGATGCTTCTGATTTCCTCATTCATGGCTCTTTTCCAAACTTCCTCTGATGCAACTTCCTCCTAATTATGTGGCTCCCCGCAAACAAAATGAAGTTGCTTGTCGCATAAACATCAGATAGGGAGTGATATCTCCGAGGAGAATCAGAATCTGAGCCATTACTTGAAGAATTAGCCCTCGAAGTTTCTCCATCGATCTGAACATTAAGAGGGGCACCAGCTGGGGAATTATTCCGACTCCATCAGGTTTAGTTGTGATTTGAATTTCACCACCATCCCAATTCCATGCGGCAAACTCATCAAAGATAACATCTCTTGAAATAACCAGCTGATTTGTTTTCGGATTGAAAAGCCGATATCCTTTGGACTCATCACTGTAGCCTATAAAAATGAATTTTTCTCCTTTTTCATCGAACTTCTCTCGATTCTGACATGTGCATAGGCAATGCACCCGAAGACCTTTAGCTGAGATACGACAGGCTTCCGCTCATGCCACGCTTCGAATGGAGTCTTGTCTCGAACCGCCTTTGTTGGAGAGCGATTTAGAATATACGTCGCTGCATTCACAGCTTCTGCCCAGAATTTGTTCGGGAGACCTTTCCCTTTTAACATGCCGCGCGCCATTTCCTCGATCGTGCGTTTTTCCTCTCAGCCACTCCATTTTGTTGAGGAGTGTGCCGTACTGTGAGCTGCCTCTCAATCCATTTTCTTTGCAGTATTTAGAAAAGGCTTATAAATGAACTCTCCTCCATGGTCTGTTCGGAGAGTTTTAATCAAATAACCGCTTTGTCTTTCTACAAGAGCTTTAAATTGCAGGAAAATTCTAAAAGCATCTGATTTCTTATCGAGAAAATAAACCCAAATCATCCTCGTATAATCATCAACAAAGAGAATGAAGTACTGTTTGTTACCGAGTGAAGGAGTTCAAGTTGGCCCGCATATATCAGCATAAACAAGCTCTAAGGGACTCCGAGCTCTCCAAGCTGTTTTGGGAAAAGGAAACCGGTGCATCTTCCCATCTTCCCATCGCAACCACGGTCTCGCAAATGGTGGATGAAGGGAGGAAGCCAACCACCATGTCTTTCTGCCTCAAAAGTTGCAAGCCCTTGAGATTCAGATGTCCGTATCTCAGGTGCCAAAGATAGGTCTCATTGAGATCTCCACAATTGAGAGCAAAAACTCTACAGCTTCATTGAATTGAACGGAAAAAGGCAATTTGCATTCATCTTCACCACAGCCACTGTTTGGTTGTTCTTCTTATCGAGAATATCACACCGATCATCATCAAAAATCAACTTATAACCATTCCTCATCATTTGCCCAACACTCAAAAGATTATGGGCTATTTTTGGAGAATAATAGACATCATGAATATGTCTTTTGTTACCTCCATTGGTGTGGACAGCAACAACACCTCGCCCTTCAATCTTCACATACTTGCTATCGCCGAGCTCCACTTGCGTGGAGAAATTCTCGTCTAGCTTAACGAAGGCCTTGTGATCTCCAGTTACATGGTGACTGCAGCCGCTGTCCAGAAACCATGTTTCAGCTGTGTTCTGCTCCACACCGAAAGAGGAATAGAACAACTTCTCCGTATCATCTTCTTTTGTGAAATTTGCTGTAGAATTCTTCTTCTCGGAACCTTCACCCTTGTTGTTGAACCAACAATCCCTCTCAGAATGATTGGGAATTTTGCACCGAGTGCAACGATAGTGATAATTTCTCGATTCATGCCGGGTTTCTTACAAACATGATAGTACGAGTCCGACTTATATTGTCCCGAAGACGACTTCTTTCCCCGTCCTCGTCCTCGGCCTCGTCCTTGACCCGAACCTCCGCGTTCCTTGTTGAAATTCCCTCTGTTGTCGGATGAAGCTCCTCGTTCCGCAACGCCGAGCTTCTTGTCCCGAGATTAGCCTTCATTTGAAAAACGTGCTCCAGCGGCTGGCTCACATAGCTGTTCACTCTCTTTTCATGTGCTTCAAGAGAGCTAAACAACTCATATCGAGTGAGCTGCGACTTGTCCTTCGTCTCCTCGATGACAGCCACGCTGTGCTCGAACTTTTGGGGCAAAGATCTGAGAATTCTTTCCACCACTTTCTTCTCCGGAATGTCATCTCCACAGCTCTTTATTTTTGACAATCTCAGTGACCCTTGGAAATCGCGAACCGACTCCTTGTCCATCATCGACATGTTGTCGAAATCTCTCCACAAGTTCTGCAACTTAATGGAGATCACCTTATCCGCCCCTTTAAACTCCTCCTTCAGAACTTCCCATGCTTCTTTGGCGTTCTTGATGCCGAAAATTCTGGGGTAAATGGATCTACTCACCCCCTGCTGTATTATTCTCAAGGCTATAGCGTTTTTCTTTATATTTGCTTTCAATTCCTATTGCTCTTCGTCCGAAAGTTCAATGTCAGACTGAACTTCGTATCCTTCGTCCACCACTTCCCACAAATCTTGGAAATGAAGATCATCTCCATTTGAGAGCTCCAATATTCGTAGTGCTCTCCATCGAAGATAGGTATTTGGCCGGGGGAATAGGTGAAGAACGTGACAGGGGTAGATGTAGCCATGATGGCTCTGATACCAAATTTGTTGGAGAAATTGCAGGTGAAACTACTGCAAAACTCTATTTTTATTCATAAAAGGAGGTTTTTTTTTCTCTATAGGTGACATACAACTTAAGCTTACTTATATGCACTCAAGGATAATTCTAGACTCACAATTAAGACTCGAACTTAATCTCGAGAACTCTTTAATGCTAACACAATAAACTAAGAGACCTTAAACTCCCGAGAACTCTTTAATGCCAAACACAGTAAACTAAAAGGTCTTACACTTATCTAGAAAATAACAAATTAACTTTTAATGCAACTATGGCTGAGAAAAAGTTGATGTAGCCAGCATGACCTCAACCTATCTTAAATCTAACTTTTTGCCTTAGATCGACTTAGGCGAGTTTCTCTTTCCTAGGTCATGCCATTTGATAAAGGGGTGATCTATCATTGTGCATGCTCGTTTTATGTTATCAAACCTTCGATGTTTAATTTTTAACGTTAAATCTGCACGAACAAGTATAGTATGACGAATAGACCCCCCCCCCTTTTAATCACGTTAGATGCTAATGATCAAAAGATGTGAGTGTACAAATCAAGCATATTAAAGGACTTTATTGCATTATAATGTTAAAGAACTTTGTTGCATTCTAGAACAAAAAAAAAGGACTCTATTGCATCGAAAAGCTCGATAAGTGGAATTGAAAATTGATATTAGTAAAAATACTAAATTAGCCTTAATGTCACATGATTTCGAAAAGTAGCGAGAGCTGTGCTTGGTAAAAAACCCTAGAATACTTCTTGCATTATTTAGAAAAAGAAAAGATGAGTATCAAAATGGACCATCTGATGGGCCTGAAAGTTTTGGAAGGACATTTGTAGTAGAGCTGCCCAATCTGTATAGATCAAGCGTTAAGGTTTATTCATGCCATTGCAGGGGAGAAATGTATGATAAAAGAGTGTTTACCTTTGGGTTGCATTGGGTCGACAACAAAGGTGAGATTTTTCTGAGAAACCTGGACAAATAATGTAGGAAAAAAGATTCTTGCCTCTTTCGAAATTCTTCGCCTGTCTCAAATCACGAAATCTCTCCATATAAAAATTTTCGATCGCATGTAAGCATTCGTGTTTGTCGCAACCTGATCTTTGAGATCAATCGGTTGGTGGATTACTAAGTTGCCTCTTAAAGCAAGCTTAGCTCGAGCCCTCCCAAGCCTATACCAAATCGCGGCGGGTTATCGGATTCGACCTTAAGTGTGATCGGGTGACATGTGTATACGTGTACATGCTTTTGAAGTCGCCATCGATCTTTAGGGAAGGTAGATTGGAAACCTCGTCGAATGGTGGGAGTAACTGTACGACTCTAATAGAACCAGAGATTTAGGATCGAGGACTTGGTTATGCCAATGTTACCATTGACGCCCTTTCGGTACAGAAGTTGAACAATTTTCCTGACTATGATTTCATGCAGATGAATTTGGATGAGGGAATCCTAAAATCTAGGAGTTCATGCACATGAAAATAACTAACCTATCGATCACAATCAGTAAAATAGGTATGCAAATCAAGGATCAAAGCACGCGGATAAATCGCATCAAATCAATACATTACATCTCTAATAAAGTTCTATTGGCTTAGAGAATGGCTGTCTAGAGATTTGGAAGGAGTTTGCGATGATTTGGAGGTGATTTGCCCATCAAGGGCAAAATTGTCATTTTGGGGGACAATTTGCCCAAAGGGCGAAATTGTAAATTTTGAAGGGATTTGGAACAAAAATCATTGAAAATAGGGTTGGCCAGTTAAATGTGCCCGTTTCCCAATTTTCAAGATCTTCTGAAATTTTTTCGGATTTTTTGGAGACAATTTACCATGAAGGGCAAAATCGTCATTTTGAAAAAATATTGAAAGGGCAAGACCATCAAAAATAGGATTGGTTGGTTAAAACAACCCGCTTCCTAATTTTTGAGGCTTTTCTGAATTTTTTCAAGACAATTTGCCCATAACGGGCAAAATCGTCATTTTGAAAAAAAATTGAGAGAACAAAATTATCAAAAATAGAATTGATCGGTTAAAACAACCCGTTTCCTAATTTTGAGATTTTTGGGATTTTTGAGATTTTTTCAGAAATGATTTGCCCATAAGGGGTAAAATCGTCATTTCATGAAGAAATATGAGTCAAAGTGACAAAATATAGACCTGGCCAGTCAAGCTTGACTATTCCCATTTTTTGTAATTTTTGAGAATTTTTCAAAATTTTTCCCAGACAATTTGCCCATGAGGGGCAAAATGGTCATTTTGGAAAAATTGAAAGGACAAAACCATCAAAAATAGGATTGGTCGGTTAAAACGACCTGTTTCCTAATTTTTGAGATTTTTTTGAAATTTTTCGGAGATGATTTGGCCATAAGGGGCAAAATTATCATTTTGAAAAGATTAGAAAGGCAAAACCGTAAAAAATGGGATTGGTCGGTTTAAAACGACTTGTTTCCTAATTTTTGAGATTTTTTTGAAATTTTTCGGAGATGATTTGGCCATAAGAGGCAAAATCGTCATTTTGAAAAGATTAGAAAGACAAAACTGTAAAAAAATGGGATTGGTTGGTTAAAGCAACTCGTTTCCTAATTTTGGAGATTTTTGGGATTTTTTCCGGAACAATTTTTCCAAAAGGGGCAAACTCATCATTTTAAAAAGATTGGAAAGGAAAAATCATCAAAATAGGATTGACCAGTTAAAATAGTCTATTTCCTAATTTTTGAGATTTTTGAAATTTTTTGGGATTTTTTAGAATTTTTCCTAATTTTTTTAGAATTTTTAGGAATTTTCCTTTTTTTTTAATTTGAAAAAAAATAATTTTCTGATTTTTTTAATAATATTTCCAATTTTTTTAAAAAAATTCTTAATATTTTTTATAAAAAATAAATGGACAGCCGACATCATGACGCGTGGCCAAACTTGGGCCACACGATCACAAAATATTTTTTATTTTCAAAAATCAATTTTTATTTTTGAATTTTTTTGTATTTTGAGAAAAGATAGGCTGATGTGGCATAACACGTGGCAGCCATGTGAGTGCCATCTCGGCCATTGACTGGTCAACGGCCCATGGTTGAAGATGATCGCGGACGGTTGAGAGCTTCCGGCGACATCCACAGGTGAGGGTTTCTTCGATTTGGGCGATTTTTGGGCTCATTGGAATTATCTCGACGTAAGCTACAACATACCAAAAAATCAGCACGATCCAACGGTGGGATTGCCACAGAGGAAGCTCGAAAGCTCTCGGCCATTGTGGATCCCGGCGAGCCCTAAAACTAAAACCGAGCTTTCAAATGCCCAGGACAGGTTCCTACAAGTCTAAGGAGCTTACCTGCAGGCCGGATTGGCCTGGGGACATCGGTGGAGCTCATGAGGTCGAGTTGCAAGTTCGGTACGTCGAAGGAGGAGGAGGTAGACTCGGTGGTTTTTGGCAACAAAAACAAAAAACAAAAAACAAGGATATATCCATGATCAACAAGAGCTTAGGAGTATTCCAAATCAAGAATCTCGGAGAAAAGGTAGCCGGATCAAAATCAGTCATTAATAGAGTTTCGACCGAGCAAAGATGGTGTTTACCTTTTTGCACGATACGAGCTTGCACGAGATAGATCCTCACATTCCTTGAGCTGCCAGAAAGCTTGGGGGACGATTCGGGGCTCTGGTTTGCTCTCAAATGGTTTGATGAGCTCCTCCAAAATTTTCTCCTTCCGCCAGAAAACCAGAAAACTTCCTCTTTTGCTTCCTCTCTATGGTGTGCTAGTGGAGATATGAAGGTGTATCGGTGAGGGAAGTGATGGAATTGGATTGAAGCAAGAACCCACAGAAAATGGCTCTTCTCCCTTTGCTCCCCCTTGTGACCTCTCCTCCCTCACGTTTTTTTACCTTTTCCCCCACTTTTGGTGTCCAAACCACTCTCTATTCCCCCAGAGCTCTCTCTGTGTGCACCATTTTTTTCTTTTCTCCAGGAAGAGTCACTTTCTCACCACCCTTT
>JAGVVM010000399.1:0-11469 GCA_019149425.1 Psidium friedrichsthalianum | reverse complement strand
TTGAGTTAATTCTAAGATTAAAAAGGATAATTTGGCCCATTGTTATAATAAATAGTATAGGGCCCAAGCCCATTTCTAAAGTTTACTTATTAAGCCCAATTTGACCATTTTGGGCCCCATTGTTATCTAAGCCCATGGATATTTATTGGGCTGATATTTAATATTTAAGTCATAATTAAAGGGGCCCAAATAATTCCACAATTTCAATCATTAAGGCCCACTAGTTCGTCCCAAGCCAATTAGTTGCATTAGGGGCCCAATTAGCTTAAAATAAAACTACCAAGCCCAAATATACTCTTCGGCCATTATTTAACTGCCCAACTCAATAATTTCAGCCCATAAACAACATTTCCAAGCCCGATTATAAGCTGGATTTCGTTCATCATGAAGCCCAATAAGTTAGATTAGCCCATAAGCTTGGATTAGGTTAGTGTAAGCCTAAATTAAGCCCCGAGCCCACTAGTATCACACGGCCACTCATTTCACGCCCACATCAACTCATTTGCAAAACCCATAATTCACCAAATTACAGTCAACTCCAAGTTGTCGAGCTCATGGTTAACCAACAAGGCCAATCACCTAACAATCTAAATTAGCCTAAGTCTTAATCACGCATTTCTCTTCATAACTCACCATGACAGCCTTAAATTACATCCCACATGCATATACCACTAACCTAAACCAAGATTAGTAGTGGAGCTTACCTTGGAGGGACCGGGATGAAGACGAAGACTCGATTGGCCCGTTTGGGCGTTCACGGCAACGAGGGAGAGAAGCGGCGGCTTCGGGGCTGAACGAGGATCAAGCCGGGGCCATAAGCAAGCTGGAAGACAAGGATAAGACATGGTTATAGGTTCTTTAGCTCACGGGGTCAGAATGGGGGCCGTAGAAAGCAAGGCACAAAACTGTCCCAGAAAAACAGTTTCGTCGACCGAAATGTAAACGAACAAATGAAAGCCAAACGATGTCGGACGGAGTGAAATCAAGTTCTGTGAATCACCTCGGATGGGGCTTACGACATATCCAAAATCAGGACGATCAACGGTTGAGTTTTTTTGTGGGAGACGTTGAAGTTGAGGGTCAGCTGGAAATCCGAACAGCACAGGGTCATGGTTTTGGTCAAATTTCGAGGGGGTCCCTGGCAAGATCTTGGGAAGAGGTTGATACCTTCGGAAGCCCGTTGTCTTACGGTCGCGTGGGAAGAAAACGGGGAGTCGTTTGGACTCCGGACGACTCCGAACGGGCCTTTACGTCCGGGCGCGCGCTGTAGGCCGAGAAGACGCGCGGGAGGAGGAGAGCTTCGGGAGAGAAGGAGGGAAGAGGGATTTGGACCGAAAAATGGTGAGGAGTGAGAGAGAGAAGAGAATTATTAAATTTAAAGAGGGGTGGAAAAAAAATTTAAAAAATCAAGTAGGTGGGGTTAGGTGAATTGATAAAGATGTAAGGAGACTTGATGGATTGTCTTGGAAGTTGTGCCACTTGATTGATTGATTTGATTGATGTGATTTGATTAGACCATTGATTGATTGACACTTGATTTGACTTGCCTCGATTGCGTGCCAAATGCACGATCGGGTCTGAGTGCGAAAGAACTTCGGACTGGATTGGGTTTCGATATACCGTATTATTCTCAAAAATCCGAATTTATCAAATTCTAAGGAATGAGCATTTACCGGGGGCATTTCGGTAATTTTCCATTCAGTCTGCTTCTCGACGTTGCACCGGGTTGCCCTTTTCGGGCGATGTTTCTGAAACTGGTTATCATTTCTACATTTGAACCATCTTAGGAAATTCGATTGTCAAGATCGAAATTCAAATTTAGTTGGCCGAATCCCTTAAAATTACGACTCTGTCGAATTCCCAGACAACGGGCGGCTGTTTAGGAAAATTTCTAGGTAGCCATCCCTTCGGTTGGTGTCCTCAAGTTGATCAGACTCGATGTGAGGCTTAACTAGAGCGTATTAATGAAGTATATCCATTCAATTTATGAATCCGAAAATGGAGTCGAACAAATCACAGGATGTCACAGAGATGGTACCTGTGATCACCCCCTGGCGCATTCTCAGCACCTTGCGCGCCACAGCATATACTCGTCCCCTAGCAGCGGACGGTTCAGAATCCCTTGAGGAGCATTCGCCATTGGTGGCTGCTGCTGCGGTTGGAACTGGGGTCTCGGACCATTCCTCGGGCAGTTCCTCTGGATGTGCCCCATCTGACCACACCTAAAGCATCCTCCCGTCTTCTTCGGGCAGGGGCTGTTCCCATGTCTTCTGCCACAGTCACGGCAGTTCTGATTTCCAGCAAATGGTGGCTTTCCCAAGGTCCTCCTTGCAGGTGGAACGAACCTGCGGTTGTCCTTCATCGGCCTCTTGCTGAAATCTCTGAAGTTCCTATTTGGCATGAACCGCGATCCAGATGCGGCAGCCTTCTCCTGCAGATCTCGTTCTATTGCCAGGGCTCTCTCATAGATCTCGTTGTAGTCCCTCAGCCCCGTAGCAATAATCATACTCTTCAGCTCAGGCCTCAGTCCTTCTCTGAACCTTCTGGCCTTGTCCCACGGATCCTCTATCAGCCTTCGAGCAATTTGGACAGTCTGGCAAACTCGCCTTCATACTGGTCCACTGTCATTGACCCTTGGCGAAGTCTGATGAATTCCTCCATTTTCCTCTCCTGGGCAGCCTCGGAGAAGTATTTCCATTGAACGCTGCGCAGAATGCAGCCCAATTTGGCCTCATACCATCAGGAAAGACCCGTCCTCTGGTGGCCTTCCACCAATCATCAGCGGTGTTCTGGAGCTGGTAGGTCGCCATGAGACCTTCTCTTCGTCTGTGCATCCAAGCACTGTAAATGCTTTCTCCAGCTGCTCGATCCACGAAGCAGCTACTTCGGGTCCTCCCATGCCATCAAACTTAGATGGTTGCAGCTTCAGAAACTGCTCTACTATATGATGGGTCTGACGTCCTCCATTTCCGTGCCCATTGCCCCCATGGGCTCCATTTGCAGCGGCCAAGGCGGCCTCAGCTGCTTGGGCACAGTGGCAGCTCTCTCAGCAGCTTGCCTACCCATCAGATTGCTGACTTCAGTTAATACCCTCATCATCTCTTCTATTCTTGGGTCTCCTTCAGGCACAGGAGCCCTTGAACTCGATGCAGCGGCACTGGGTCTTCTGCCCCTATTGCTCATCCTTGCTAATCACTCTCACCTAAATCCAATAAAATTCCATTTAGGAATTTGAAACCCTAAAACTAACAACCAAGCTTTCGTCTACTGTCGCGTCTACTGACATGAATATGCATGAAAAGTTCGCTGCAGCTTTTAAATGCAATTGGACTAGGAAGACACCTAGACTCACCCTGACAATGCACAACCTAGGCCACTCCGTTCGCCACCTCAACTAGAAGCCTGTCGGGAGCCGCTCCTTGATCGGGTCTCTGCCCCGGCGACCACTCCCCGCCCTCCTCATTTCTTGGTGCGAACAGTTGTCCTAAGTTACCCACGGCCAGAGAGAATCCCACTCCACGTGTCCCATACCACGCTTCATTGCAGTTTTTAGACGTCCCGTCAGACCTGTCCCATACCAGGCTGACGGTTAACCAACCCAATAAGATATGATGCATGCACTTTTCAAATCCTCGAATCTTTATTTTAAATCAACTTCATTTTAAACCATTTTTCTTTTGATACAGAAATCGTGCAATGCATGATGGTCAGCAGCGCGCAACAGCCGACTAGGTATACAACCACAAGCATCAATAACCTGACAGCTAATCAATCAGCAAACAGCACTCAAGCACCCTGCTCATGGGGCTATGCTTTAGAACCTTACCTCAGGTCCTGACGCATCTGCAGATTAGTTCAAACATTATAGTCTATAGTCATACTAGACTAATCCTCTAACTCTGCAAGCACATGCGCCAATCAATTCATGCATTTTACCCTTTCCTAATCCTTAGGTTTAGGGTCTGTCTATCTAACTACCCCAAAATCAGCAGCCTTATCACTCCATGTCCTCGAATGGTCTCGCATCGAGCTGACCTTGCTCTGATACCACTTCCCACGGGATGTCACGCCCCGAACCCCAGTCGAGCTCGCGACATCCCTGCTCCTGTCATAACTAACCCTGCGTACGCCTGGCCTACGAGTAGCGACGGCCCAGGGTGCTCATCGCGGCTAAGCGACGCTAGCGCAAACCGACAACAATCGAAAACCTGCGGAGCGTGCCTTCTATACATGCATACATACACCAGATAATAGGGTAGTAAGAAAGACAAGAACACTTTTACAAAAGGTAATACATACCATATTTATATGCATAGAGCGTTAGTACAGACCCCAAAAGAAACCTCATCTATGGTCATACTATCTACGCCCTCAAAATCTAGACCAGAAACAGCGAGACTCAGTCCACCTCAAGCTCCTCCTCGGGATCCTCCTCGGGGTCCTCCTCTGGGTCCTCCTCTGGATCCTCCTCGTCTGTGTCCATGGCGTCGCCCTCCTCGTGGCCATCGATCTCGGAACGTTCTGGGGACGGCATCTCCTGCAGTGGGTCGGGGTCGATCACCTCGCCACCATACTCGGCTGGCTGCAGCAAGATCGGGTCGTCCTCCATGGGAATCGGGGAGTCTCTCTGAGGTCCCTCGAAGCCATACAGGCCCTCTCTAAACCAGGCCTCGTATCTATGGGGTACAAGATAAGGTCCACCCTGATCTACTAACACGGTGGTCACATGCCTATGCCACAGAGTGGTGTGCATATCAAAATGGAGGGTGATCTCTGTGTCCATCTGTACTGGCAGTCCAAAAAGCATCGGCGGTGCGGCCATCATGGGTGACCTGGATCTGTAAAAGAAGGGCAACCACCGCCCGTGAGTCGAAACTCAGCAAGCTCACCACTAATCCTAACGTAGGATAGCGTATACTAGTGGGGTCGATCCTATCCAGTGGACTAGGCTCACGGTTCAGGGCTCAGTCACTCTCAGTTACTTCGGTACCAAATCTCAACAGGCTTAACATACGTACAAATATCACAACACAGATCATATCATACAGACGGCACAAGAGATGTCAAGCCAGATGCCATATGCAATGCTGCAGGCCTCAACCGGCCATATCGGATCCCAATGGATCATACTTAGGCCTCGATCGGCCATAACGGGTCCCAATGGACCATGCCCCTCTATCACCCCAATCCCATCAGGGCTCATTCTCAGTGCCACACGGCAAATACCACACTGCGTCTCGAACGCCTTACGTTGGTCTCCCTTTTCTCTCCATTTCCCATCAGGGCACATTCTCACGTCACATCACTGTGACTCATGCCATGCTCTCAATGTATGCGGGGCCCACATGATTGCACTCAGCCAATCAAACATAGAGCATGCATGAAATGGCGCACAAACACAGTACAGAGCGTATCAGAGATCATCAAAGAATTTCATGCTCATCAATCCAAACTATAAGAGAGCTAGCACCCCACATGCAGTTTCCCAGCCAGACAGGCTCAAAGGTATCATTCATACCATTCTCTAGCCAAGCCCATATCACTTGGGATACTCGTCTCAGCGGCTCGATAACTCGGCCTAGGCCCATTCACTCAGATCAGTCCCCTTGGAGTCAATGTCCCACGACTAAGGATTCAGTGTTTTATTAACCCCTTGGTTATAGTCGAATTAGGCAAGGTTGGTTCAAGGCCTAATTAGAAGGTTCAAGTTCAAATGGGCCCTAAGCCCGGTCCGAGGCCCAAGGGTAATTAAGTCCACTAAGGTAAGTCGGCCCATTATGAAGTTTTAAAGTCCAATGACCAAGTCGGGCCCATTTAGGTTCAAGGTTTAATGTAGTGGGTTAGGCCCATTAAGCCTAGTTGGGCTCATTAAATTGAGTTGGGCCCAATTAGACTCTAAGGCCCAATAACCAATCTTAGGCCCATTAATTAATTCTTAAGTCCATTAAGTAATTAAGGCCCATTATTATTAAATTTTCGTGTAGGGCCCAAGCCCATTTTCAAATGTTAGTTAATTAAGCCCATTTGTCCATTTTAGGCCCATTTAGTCATCCTAGGCCCATGTCCACTATTGGGCCTCGTCTTTTAATGTTTCAAATCATAATTTGGGCCCGTTCAATTGAAATTTTCGTCCATATAAGGCCCATTAACCATCTTGGGTTAATTAGATTTGTCTTGCCCCAAATAGCACAAAATTAGAACCCAAGCCCATTAGAACCTTTAGGCCCATTCATCCTCATGCCCATTCCACTAATCACAGCCCACAAATGAAATCCCAAGGCCCAATTTGTCTCTCCAAAGGGCCCACACGTGCGGCCCAAACGCCAACCCGAAGGGCCTAATGCCCAATTAGCCTAGTTGCACATAATACACATTAATCACCATGGTTTACACTAATATAACCATCCACTCATATATACCACTAGCCTAGGTTGAGATTAGAGATAGAGCTTACCTAGGGGCTGGTCACGGCGGCTGGACGGCGAGTAAGGGACGGACGGCCGGCGGTGAGGGTGGCGGACGAAGACTAGCCGAGGAAGAGAGAGAGAAACGGTGAGATTTGGCCGGGTTTCGTACGGCTCCAAGCCACGAAATGAAGACACGAAGGGCCGGGAAGCTTACCGTGATGAGGCGGTGGTCGGTGATGGCGGGAGGTTGCCGGACGACGACGACGGGGCCGGCTTCGGGCGAACGACGGCTGACCGAGAGGGGGAGAGACGGTGAGGGACGGGGACGGTTCATCCAAGGCCAAGAAGAAGAAGGAGGCAAGCTCTTGCCGCCTCCTTCTTCTTCTTGGCCTTGGATGAACCGTCCCCGTCCCTCACCGTCTCTCCCCCTCTCGGTCAGCCCGTCGTTCGCCCGAAGCCGGCCCCGTCGTCGTCGTCCGGCAACCTCCCGCCATCACCGACCACCGCCTCATCACGGTAAGCTTCCCGGCCCTTCGTGTCTTCATTTCGTGGCTTGGAGCCGTACGAAACCCGGCCAAATCTCACCGTTTCTCTCTCTCTTCCTCGGCTAGTCTTCGTCCGCCACCCTCACCGCCGGCCGTCCGTCCCTTACTCGCCGTCCAGCCGCCGTGACCAGCCCCTAGGTAAGCTCTATCCTCTAATCTCAACCTAGGCTAGTGGTATATATGAGTGGATGGTTATATTAGTGTAAACCATGGTGATTAATGTGTATTATGTGCAACTAGGCTAATTGGGCATTAGGCCCTTCGGGTTTGGCGTTTGGGCCGCACGTGTGGGCCCTTTGGAGAGACAATTGGGCCTTGGGATTTCATTTGTGGCTGTGATTAGTGGAATGGGCATGAGGATGAATGGGCCTAAAGGTTCTAATGGGCTTGGGTTCTAATTTTGTGCTATTTGGGGCAAGACAAATCTAATTAAACCCAAGATGGTTAATGGGCCTTATATGGACGAAAATTTCAATTGAACGGGCCCAAATTATGATTTGAAACATTAAAAGACGAGGCCCAATAGTGGACATGGGCCTAGGATGACTAAATGGGCCTAAAATGGACAAATTGGGCTTAATTAACTAACATTTGAAAATGGCTTGGGCCCTACACGAAAATTTAATAATAATGGGCCTTAATTACTTAATGGACTTAAGAATTAATTAATGGGCCTAAGATTGGTTATTGGGCCTTAGAGTCTAATTGGGCCCAACTCAATTTAATGAGCCCAACTAGGCTTAATGGGCCTAACCCACTACATTAACCTTGAACCTAAATGGGCCCGACTTGGTCATTGGACTTTAAAACTTCATAATGGGCCGACTTACCTTAGTGGACTTAATTACCCTTGGGCCTCGGACCGGGCTTAGGGCCCATTTGAACTTGAACCTTCTAATTAGGCCTTGAACCAACCTTGCCTAATTCGACTATAACCAAGGGGTTAATAAACACTGAATCCTTAGTCGTGGGACATTGACTCCAAGGGGACTGATCTGAGTGAATGGGCCTAGGCCGAGTTATCGAGCCGCTGAGACGAGTATCCCAAGTGATATGGGCTTGGCTAGAGAAATGGTATGAATGATACCTTTGAGCCTGTCTGGCTGGGAAACTGCATGTGGGGTGCTAGCTCTCTTATAGTTTGGATTGATGAGCATGAAATTCTTTGATGATCTCTTGATACGCTCTGTACTGTGTTTGTGCGCCATTTCATGCATGCTCTATGTTTGATTGGCTGAGTGCAATCATGTGGGCCCCGCATACATTGAGAGCATGGCATGAGTCACCAGTGATGTGACGTGAGAATGTGCCCTGATGGGAATGGAGAGAAAAGGGAGACCAACGTAAGGCGTTCGAGACGCAGTGTGGTATTTGCCGTGTGGCACTGAGAATGAGCCTGATGGGATTTGGGGTGATAGAGGGGCATGGTCCATTGGGACCCGTTATGGCCGATCGAGGCCTAAGTATGATCCATTGGGATCCGATATGGCCGGTTGAGGCCTGCAGCATTGCATATGGCATCTGGCTTGACATCTCTTGTGCCGTCTGTATGATATGATCTGTGTTGTGATATTTGTACGTATGTTAAGCCTGTTGAGATTTGGTACCGAAGTAACTGAGAGTGACTGAGCCCTGAACCGTGAGCCTAGTCCACTGGATAGGATCGACCCCACTAGTATACGCTATCCTACGTTAGGATTAGTGGTGAGCTTGCTGAGTTTCGACTCACGGGCGGTGGTTGCCCTTCTTTTACAGATCCAGGTCACCCATGATGGCCGCACCGCCGATGCTTTTTGGACTGCCAGTACAGATGGACACAGAGATCACCCTCCATTTTGATATGCACACCACTCTGTGGCATAGGCATGTGACCACCGTGTTAGTAGATCAGGGTGGACCTTATCTTGTACCCATAGATACGAGGCCTGGTTTAGAGAGGGCCTGTATGGCTTCGAGGGACCTCAGAGAGACTCCCCGATTCCCATGGAGGACGACCCGATCTTGCTGCAGCCAGCCGAGTATGGTGGCGAGGTGATCGACCCCGACCCACTGCAGGAGATGCCGTCCCCAGAACGTTCCGAGATCGATGGCCACGAGGAGGGCGACGCCATGGACACAGACGAGGAGGATCCAGAGGAGGACCCAGAGGAGGACCCCGAGGAGGATCCCGAGGAGGAGCTTGAGGTGGACTGAGTCTCGCTGTTTCTGGTCTAGATTTTGAGGGCGTAGATAGTATGACCATAGATGAGGTTTTCTTTTGGGGTCTGTACTAACGCTCTATGCATATAAATATGGTATGTATTACCTTTTGTAAAAGTGTTCTTGTCTTTCTTACTACCCTATTATCTGGTGTATGTATGCATGTATAGAAGGCACGCTTCCGCAGGTTTTCGATTGTTGTCGGTTTGCGCTAGCGTCGCTTAGCCGCGATGAGCACCCTGGGCCGTCGCTACTCGTAGGCCAGGCGTACGCAGGGTTAGTTTATGACAGGAGCAGGGATGTCGCGAGCTCGACTGGGGTTCGGGGCGTGACATCCCCGTGGGAAGTGGTATCAGAGCAAGGTCAGCTCGATGCGAGACCATTCGAGGACATGGAGTGATAAGGCTGCTGATTTTGGGGTAGTTAGATAGACAGACCCTAAACCTAAGGATTAGGAAAGGGTAAAATGCATGAATTGATTGGCGCATGTGCTTGCAGAGTTAGAGGATTAGTCTAGTATGACTATAGACTATATGTTTTGAACTAATCTGCAGATGCGTCAGGACCTGAGGTAAGGTTCTAAAGCATAGCCCCATGAGCAGGTGCTTGAGTGCTGTTTGCTGATTGATTAGCTGTCAGGTTATTGATGCTTGTGGTTGTATACCTAGTCGGCTGTTGCGCGCTGCTTGACCATCATGCATTGCACGATTTCTGTATCAAAAGAAAATGGTTTAAAATGAGTTGATTTAAAATAAAGATTCGAGGATTTGAAAAGTGCATGCATCATATCTTATTGGGTTGGTTAACCGTCAGCCTGGTATGGGACAGGTCTGACGGGACGTCTAAAAACTGCAATGAAGCGTGGTATGGGACACGTGGAGTGGGATTCTCTCTGGCCGTGGGTAACTTAGGACAACTGTTCGCACCAAGAATGAGGAGGGCGGGGAGTGGTCGCCGGGGCAGAGACCCGATCAAGGAGCGGCTCCCGACAGGCTTCTAGTTGAGGTGGCGAACGGAGTGGCCTAGGTTGTGCATTGTCAGGGTGAGTCTAGGTGTCTTCCTAGTCCAATTGCATTTAAAAGCTGCAGCGAACTTTTCATGCATATTCATGTCAGTAGACGCGACAGTAGACGAAAGCTTGGTTGTTAGTTTTAGGGTTTCAAATTCCTAAATGGAATTTTATTGGATTTAGGTGAGAGTGATTAGCAAGGATGAGCAATAGGGGCAGAAGACCCAGTGCCGCTGCATCGAGTTCAAGGGCTCCTGTGCCTGAAGGAGACCCAAGAATAGAAGAGATGATGAGGGTATTAACTGAAGTCAGCAATCTGATGGGTAGGCAAGCTGCTGAGAGAGCTGCCACTGTTGCCCAAGCAGCTGAGGCCGCCTTGGCCGCTGCAAATGGAGCCCATGGGGGCAATGGGCACGGAAATGGAGGACGTCAGACCCATCATATAGTAGAGCAGTTTCTGAAGCTGCAACCATCTAAGTTTGATGGCATGGGAGGACCCGAAGTAGCTGCTTCGTGGATCGAGCAGCTGGAGAAAGCATTTACAGTGCTTGGATGCACAGACGAAGAAAGGTCTCATTGGCGACCTACCAGCTCCAGAACACCGCTGATGATTGGTGGAAGGCCACCAGAGGACGGGTCTTTCCTGATGGTATGAGGCCAAATTGGGCTGCATTCTGCGCAGCGTTCAATGGGAAATACTTCTCCGAGGCTGCCCAGGAGAGGAAAATGGAGGAATTCATCAGACTTCGCCAAGGGTCAATGACAGTGGACCAGTATGAAGGCGAGTTTGCCAGACTGTCCAAATTTGCTCGAAGGCTGATAGAGGATCCGTGGGACAAGGCCAGAAGGTTCAGAGAAGGACTGAGGCCTGAGCTGAAGAGTATGATTATTGCTACGGGGCTGAGGGACTACAACGAGATCTATGAGAGAGCCCTGGCAATAGAACGAGATCTGCAGGAGAAGGCTGCCGCATCTGGATCGCGGTTCATGCCAAATAGGAACTTCAGAGATTTCAGCAAGAGGCCGATGAAGGACAACCGCAGGTTCGTTCCACCTGCAAGGAGGACCTTGGGAAAGCCACCATTTGCTGGAATCAGAACTGCCGTGACTGTGGCAGAAGACATGGGAACAGCCCCTGCCCGAAGAAGACGGGAGGATGCTTTAGGTGTGGTCAGATGGGGCACATCCAGAGGAACTGCCCGAGGAATGGTCCGAGACCCCAGTTCCAACCGCAGCAGCAGCCACCAATGGCGAATGCTCCTCAAGGGATTCTGAACCGTCCGCCTGCTTAGGGGACGAGTATATGCTT
>JAGVVM010000398.1:0-11081 GCA_019149425.1 Psidium friedrichsthalianum | reverse complement strand
CCTAATCGAAAATGGTCAGTAGTTAGTTAGCTTCCTTAATAAAAAAAATAAAAGAAAAATTATTTCGTTCATTCCTCACTCAGGAGTTCATTTTTCGCCTATAGGCTGAGATGTGAATGGTCTAATCGATATCAGAGAAGATTATTATTCCTAATTAATTATATGAAAAACAATAACAAACAACGGACAAACTAAAAATCCAAAAAGTCCCCGTTTATCTAATCTGTGAACAAAAATAACCGTGATGAATCTATTTGCAAACCTGTGGAACGCAGGAAATTCCAACTTCTTCTGTTAAAAGCAAAAAATATCTTTCGTTAGAATGGTTCTAAGCAAAATCTTCTTGTTGAATTAGCCTATCAACTTAGTGAACTTCAGACATTATAAAGGTTCTTTCGAGTTATTTGAGTCTTTTCATGCGAGTGTGATTGTCAAACATGTGAGTCGTCTTATCAAATGATAAGTGTACTTCTTACTGAGGCAAAGGATAAACTCTATACTTCAATAAACCATACGATTAATTTGGTGAAAAATCATAGGCAACACAAAATGTGGCTATATGATATGGTCTCCTCAGAGGCAAAAAAAAGAAAAAAAGAAAAAAAGAGAGAACCTTAGAAAGACAAACACACAGAAGATATAGAGAGCCGAATACCTATGAAATCAACTATAAGACGCCCATCAGAGAAACGGCCGGTTGGATGCTTGAAGAAAGTCTCACCGTAAGGTAGCTTGCCGACAACTGGATATGCCGGTGCACCCATGAGGAGATAGTTCCCGGTGTCACTTATTGAGTTACCGAAGTTGATAATCGACTCATAGCAATGAAGGGTTATTGGCGATACCATTTTCAACGCGAAGCACCAAAGCAAGAGGGACATTACCTTAATCATCATGGCAGATTTTCGTGTGGAGGAATGATGAAGTGCAATATGAATGTTCAAATGTTGAAGGAGATTTTGCTCTGGCTCTAGTATTAATATGATGCTACTTGCAACCTCAGGGGCTCAACGACTGGTGTTGAGAAATGAGCTATTGAGCAGGTTAATGGAGGGCAGTTTGCAAGACAACATTGCTTCCTCTAGTAAGTATCTCATGGGATGGAGGGTGGGCAATGTTAACGTGCACGTATTGGGTGTTCTTTAAACTACACTAAATAACCAAGGTGGAGTGTACAAATCCATACCACCTTTTTGTGGTAAATTCACCTTTCATTGCTTCACCAAATGAAATAAAGGATGACTACTCCCAAAACAAGCTAAGAACCAACGGTTGATATTGCCACTTCATGTTCTGATACCTTACGTTTCTTTTCTTAAGGACTTACTTATAAAGATATACAGGGTCACGAGTTGGAGTCCTGATATTTCTTTTCTTAAATGAAATAAAGCATGTCTATGTGTGCCATGTTCAATCCTGTATTTCATGTGTAAGGTCTGAGTTACATGCGCAAAAGAGGGAGAAATTGGATTACGTGGTACAACCAGTCATTATTTTTCATGAAATAAATTTCTAAATTTTGGAATTAAATTCTAAACCTTTGCTGAAAATTCTAACATAGTTTTTTAGGCTAATTTCCACCGAAAATTATTGACATGGACGTGTGCCACATAGGGTGGTCTGCCATTATTGAACCGTCATGTTAGCTATTTTCAATGAAAATTGATCAGAAGGACTACATGAAAATTTTGGGTAAATTTTTAGAATTAACTTGGCAAAATTAAAAAGTTTAGGACTGAATAATCACCCATATAATAAGTTTAGGATTGTTTGGGTAATTTTTTTCAAAAAGTGTTGAAGCAATATGCTATGTTCATAATGTTGGTCAGTTTTTCTGATAATTAAACTTTTTGAAAGGGAAGATAATGACACACTACTTGTAAATGCTTCTTAACCATTGGTTTATCTATTTTTGACATCATATGTGTCCATATCTCATAGACCCACAAATCGAAGCAAAGATCTCACTCCCTCCAACATAGACCTCTTATATGTAACAAGGTGATTGGTTGTGCCTATGAAGGATCAGCCTGACCTTTTTCTGCTGCTTACACCTATCTCGTGGTTCTCCTTAAAGAAGGATCGTTGAATAAGCATGAGAGTGACACATAGCCTAACTTAATATATGTACTCTTTCATTTACCAGCCAATGGTCTGTCTTCTTAAGGACATTTTTTGAAGCATATTTGAATTTTTAGCTAATGGAAAAAATATAATCACACAATATGAAGAGAGAGTTGAAGATTTAAACATTGCTCAATGAGTTTTCTTATTAGAGAGAGATGATTCAAACTTCGAATTCGAAATGTATTAGAGGTGAGTAGAATTATTCTTTGACACATTTGTCCATGATAAAATGTTTATAAAATAACTAACTGAGGTTTTCTTTGCTTGATATATTGCACGGTTTAATTTTGGATACAATGATGAGCTCAAGTAACTAACCTGTATCATATAAATTGTGATCCAGATGTCCTGAGCTATCATCCAAAGGAAATAAAAATTGTGATGACAATAGTTTTAACTTAATTAAAGAAAATAATTATCTAAATTAAATTGGTCGGCTATGGCATGATTCATGCATGACTTTTAAAATTCAGTGATTGCTTCACCTTCTCATTTACTCAACCCATTGGTAATTATATCATTTAATCCAAGAAAGGGAAAGGCAAAAACACCTTCAACACTATTGAAGGCCCTTCCTGAGAATCAAACAATTTCACAATAAGGGGAGCGAGGGCGAGAGACAAATGCCAGATGGAGCAAATATTACGACTGAGAGGTTCTATCCGGTAATTTAGAGAAAGTGAGAGGAATGAAAATCCAGGTCGGAAATTGAAAAGATATACAACATTTAAGGCTCCGTTCGTTTTTGCGAAAAATGTGATGGTTTTTGGAAATTGTCTTTTGGGGAGTCAATTTTTAGGAAAATGACAATATTTTTCGATGTTGGTTGAAACCTGTAAATGAACTGGAAACTATTTTATGTTGTCTCATAAAGAAAATATTATCCACCATTTGGTTTTTGGATTGTCTTTTGGTTGGAAATTGGTCACATGTACCTGGCAATCCTACGTGATACAACCAATGCTAATGTAAAAGTATTTTGTAATATTTCATTACTCTAATAGTCAGAACACGTTTTCTGTCAGCTTGTCTTCATCGAACTTTTACCTTTGTTATATAGCACGTAAATCTTACAAAATGATGGGGATTGTATCCCCTTTACATGACCTTGTTTTAATTAATTTTTCTCCCTTTAATTAGTTCTTTGACATGTCAAAGATCTTACGAATATCAGGAAGAATATTCAGATACCGAATGATCTAAGAGACGTAGAGTTACATCCTTAGATCATGAGGATGAGTGATTCTTCCAATCAATCTTTGTTGTATTAGGAAAACAGCCAATCAAGCGCCAATCTCATGAACTAATGAGTCTAACTTGCTCATATCCTCAAGAATAGACTTCCGAGTTATTAGTAAGGTTGACATAAGGACCTATTACTTAAGGTTTTTGCTACTACGGTCACAATGCTCACATGATAACTAATAGACATATTATAATCCTTAAGAAATAATAACCATCTGTTCTGCCTTAAGTTTACTTTTTCTCTAGTAAAATATTCTTCAAAACTCTTGTGATCCGTAAAGACTCCACACAAGTGATGTGGTCATATTTTTATGGAAAATACAATTGCCATTAACTCTAGATCCTAAGTGAGGTAACTCTTCTCATACAATTTCAATCGTGTAGAAGCCCGAGCCCCAACTTTATTAGTTTGCATCACTAATTAATTATGAAATTCCTCTGTTTGTCCAAATCCACCAAATCCTTAAACAAATCCATCAAAATTTATTGCTTCGGATTCTTCGAGTCTAAAAAGTCACATCAGCATAGCACTCTAGCATCCAAGCAATATCTTCCCTTTCTTTTTCAAATTCTATAAAATCTTAAATAGAATCTAATGTTTACGTAGTTATAAATTATAATATCTGTACAACAATTTTTTTTCCAATATCATAAATTTCATTATCATTTGTTGGCACTTCTAATTTGATCCGCAAGATACCCATCCAAACAAGATAAATGTATAATCAACAAAACTTGAATTTCACTGGAAAATATGTTCACTAGAAGTCCTAAAACTTATCACCAAAGTGTAATTGGGTTCTAAAACTTTTAGAAAGTGTAATCAAGTCTTAAAACATGTCAAATTGATGCAATCAAATTCTCCCATTAACTCTGTCCAATTCGAATAATGGAAAATGCAGAAGTGGCTTTTTATTACTTTCTCTCTCCTATTTGGCGCTGAGATGGCCTAAACCAGAAGTTAAGTCCAAAATGATGTCATTTTGGTTCAAATTTTATTTTTAATATAATTATTAGTTAAATTAAACCTAAAAAAAGGAGATGCAAAGCCAGCAAGGGCCCTGTTGGCCCTAGCCGCTATCGCCCCCCACCATTGCCAAAAGGATCGGAGATGGTGTGGCGAGGGTCAGTCGGAGATGCCAGCCCCAGCCAATGGTTAGCAACCTAGGCAAACGATAGGCAAGGGCCTGTAGGCCCCCGCCTAATTGCAGTCCTCACCTAGATCGGTGAGGGTCGCTAACCCTCGCTCAGACTAGGTTGAGGGTTGCCGCCTAGCCCCCACTCTAGCCAAAGGCAACCGACAGTCGGGTCTAAGCAAGAGCCAATGACCTCGCCTGATTTAGGGGAGGGTCGTGATCCTTGCCCAAATCTAGGCGATGGCCCTTGCCTATCGTCAACTAGGGTCGCCGGCCACTAGTTGAGGCCTGGCGACCCTGGTCGACCCTCGCCAGCCCTTCTAGTGATGGTGGGAGTTAGCAACCTCATACTTTTGCCTTTTGCCTTTTCTTAATTAAGTTTATTTTTAAATTAACTTAACTAATATATAAGAAATTAATTAGTGACTAGAATACGTCATTTTGGACTTATCTTTCTTGTTTTAGCAATCAGTGCTACGTGAGAGATAGAAAGTAATAAAAAAAAAGCACGTCAGCATTTTTCGTTAATGAATTGGACGGAATTAACAGAATGACTCAATTGCACCAATTTGACAATTTTTAGGACTTGATTGCATTTCTGAAAGTTTTTTTTTTTTACTCAATTGCATTTGTGATTCTTTCAACATTAACGTCATACCATTTACATGCATACCTAAGAATATTGCTTCATCCACTTAAAGAGATGTGTAAATCAACTCTTATTTATTGTATAAGGACATTCAAATACTTCTCATGTCCTTACTAACAACTCGAGAAGTGATCATTAACAACCTTCTTTCAAATCAACCGCGAGCTATATCAAACATATATGTGCATTCATAATTTCTCTCCCGACAATCTTACTATTTGCTATCTCTCTCTAAGAAATATCCATCAACTCTACCATAGTAAGTGCTTTTCCTCAATGCTCTCGAAAATATATGGAGTTCCTCCATACCCCCATAGACCCCCCTTAATTGACATAAACATCGTTTTGGATATTCCTTGCTAATTGCTAATACTATGATTCGAATACAATGCTGTTGGCACCAACCAACTTCTAATTACCAGATCAAATAGAATAGCAATCTATCTTGAAGAGCATCGTTGATCTAAATAGATAATTCAAGAACTTAACCTGGTACACATGGACCACCCAAGATAAGATACAAAAAATTACTCAATAATTAACTAATTGTGTACTTCCAGTCGTAACACAAAGTTAGCGATCCTCTCCTCCAATTTCCAATTCCATTGTCTCCATTTACCATAGTTTTCTCTAAAATCAGATATTTCCTACAAGAAATTATCTTTAAACCACAAGCCGTGACAAAGAATACACCACCTACAAAATTATCACTTAAGATTGAATACCTATAGCTTCCCATATCACTAAATTAGAACCTAACTAGTTTACATTAACTCAAGTTCTCACCTTAAAGGACCCGCACTTCAATTTGCTTCTTAGATCCATGACTTAAGTACTCACTTTTGAATCATCATTTTAAAGAAAACTACCACAGAAATTAAGCACGTTAACTAGTTCCACAAAACTTTTTAAGTAAGATAATAACCTACTACTTAGAAGTTCCAAATTATGATAATGAAAATTATACTTATTACTATACAAATAAATCTATATCTCAAATGAAAATTCAAGCTTATACCTTTTGAGATCATTTCTTATCATCCCAATTACCACCACATCATTGGCGTGAGCTGGAATCCCCTAATTTGTAGGGATTTTATTTTTCCTCCTGATTTGTAGGGGATTCTTTCTTCCTAATTTGTAGGGGCTTGACTTGTAGAAGAAGTCCATCTGATTGTATATATATGGGTCTATACATACTTGATTAATACATAGAAAAGAAAAAAGAAGAAGAGAGAGGGTAAGGTGTTTGACTGAGGACGTAGACATATTGTCGAATCTCATAAAATCATGTGTTCTTTATGTTCTGTACTTGGTTGACATCAGAGCTGAGGGTTTGCTTCTCGTAAGTACTGTACACCAATCCTTATTACGATAGTCTTGTTGTAGCTTCTTCATTGTGCACTGACCAAATCCCCAGACACCTGGAGATTGTTGTGGCCTCACCGGTTTTGTGTGGTTGCTCTATTCCGCTACAACTCATGACCCTTGACGACAAGTTGCTAATCTATGTCACCTTCTATCCAATCGATCTAGCCATCCCTAATATGTAACGATGCCTACTAGTCTTTGCAACCATGTTTGAGGCCGCCTAATCTCACTCTAAACTATCGTGAAGTGATTTCCTATGGCAAATCAAAATCAAAATCAATCAAGAGAAGTGATTCTCTATCAAAATCAAAAGGAGAGTCAACAACAAATGCTCTTCTGAAAAATTTGACAACTAAATAACTCAGATTCTGACACAGAATCAATCCCCAATGCCAACATCAATGCTGACACCCAAAAAAATTCATCTCCAGCACATATTATAGTCAAATGGATGGGACTAATTATGGCTTATGGTCTCAAGTTTTAGAGATGTATATCATGGGCAAAGACAAGTTAGGATATATTGATGGTAACTTTCCTTAGCCTTTATCCATGGACCTAGGGTATCGCAAGTGGAAGAAGGAAGACTCTATCGTAAAAGGATGGCTAATAAATTCCATGGACCTAGCTTTAATTGGTAACTTTATTCACTTCCTAACTGTGAAAGCAGTTTGGGATGTAATGGCTACTAATTTTTTGATAGGACTGATGCTTCTCAAGTTTATGATTTGAAGAGGTGTGTGACCGGATGAGACAATATGGAGAACCTATTGAAGCTTACTATAATGACCTTTAAGGGTTGTGGAGAGAGATCAACTTCCGCCACCCGAATCCGATGGTATGCCTAGATGATATTGCGAGATAAAATTCAGCTATTCAAGAGGATCATGTGTACATTTTCCTCAATAGTTTAGATGATTGCCTAGATAAGATATAAGCTGATGGACTATAGATGCAGTCATTCCCTATAGTGAGCAAGCCTACGCTCATGTTCGCATTGAGGATATACGAAAAATAGTGATATTGAACAGTGGGAATACTATCCATAGTTTTATAGTGATGTTATCACAAGGAGACAAGCTTAGCCTAAAAAAGCTTAAGAGCTGACTTTACAAATGGCTAAACTAGGGGGTGGAGGAATTAGTACAGCCCTAAACCAAAAATCCCCTCTAGTTGATGGTTGCTCCATTGTGGAATCCCAAACACATCCGAGAGACGTGCTTTAAGCTACATAGATATCCTGATTGGTGGAAGGAGCTCAAAGCTCAAAAGCAGTAGAGGGAGAAGGGAATAATGGTAAAGGGAAGGGTCTCTAGTTATGGGAGAGCCTCAGTTGTCACTATTGCCATAACTCAAATCACAAAGTAAGATACCTATAGAGGATGAAGGTAATTATGGTTTTACTTTAGTTGTCTCTCTACCGAATGATTGTGGTCAATGGGTTATTGATTCAGGGGCTACTAGTCACATATCTTTTATGCGGATGATTTGTTAGTATTATAGACCTCAACGCTATAGTGTTTCAAATGTTAACGAAGTTGCAAATCCAATAACTAGAGCTAGAGCTATTAATATTTCACCTTCCTCTCATTACTGAATACATTTCTTGTTCCATCACTATCTACAAAGCTTATTTCAGTTGGGCAGGTCACAAAAGAGGAATTAATGTGTTGTGCTAATATATCTCATATTTCTGTTTGTTTTCGGATCTCCTTAAGAAGGAGATCAATCAGGTCTGAGGGTTGTCTACAAGTTGAGAGCATAGATATGGCCTAGCATAAGCGATTGGGACATCCATCATTTGGTTACATGAAGAAGTTATTTCCTAAGCTATTTTTGGGTTTGAATGATTATCAAGTTGATTGTTACACTTGCATTTTAGCAAAAATCCATCGGGTTCCTTTTCCTATTAGTTAAATAAAAGTGCAATTCTTTGTTTTTGTCATTCCATGTGTAGAGTGCTTCTCCTACTACTTCATTATCTGGTAGTGATGGTTCATTTTTTTTGTTGATATTGCACTAGAAATACATGGTTATATCTGATAAAGACTAAGGATGACGTTGTCAAAATGTTCAAAATTTTCCATTTTATAGTGCAAGCTCAATTGGTGGGAAGGTTTAGATCCTTCGCAATGATAATGGTGGGTGAGGACATTAATCAATATCTTGAAGAATATTTTCTGCAGCATAGCTTAATCCATAAACGTCATACTCAGGAATGCCCCAACAAACGGAGTAGTAGAAAGGAAGAACAGGTATATGCTTGAGACAACTCGTTCTTTATATTTGAAAAAAATGTCCCTCACCGATTTTGGGATGATGCAGTGGCTACAATGATCAACCTTATTAATAAAATGCCATTGATGGTGTTAGAATTTCAGTTAGCATTGGAGGCTCTCTCCTCCCATGTACACTTGTTATCAATTCTACTAATTTCACTAAGGTGTTCGGTGTATCGCCTTTGTTCACATCTCTAAAATACAACACACAAAACTTGAATCGTATGTTGTGCGATGTGTATTTTTAGGCTATGGTACACATTAGAAAGGGTATCGGTTTATAATCCATCTACTAAGAAGACATATGTTACAATGGATGTGAGATTCTTTGAGACAATCTTTTTTTTTTGGGACAACGGTCGCAATGGTGGAGTCTATGATTGGTGAAGAATGATGCACATATAAATCAAAAATAGAAAAACAGAAGAATCTCTCATGTTGGACTAGAAAAACATTTCTTGAAATGTGACATTACGGCTTACACAAATTATTTAAGTTTCAAGATAAAAAACCTATAGCCCTTTTGAGGAAAAAGATAGTCGATGAATATTCTCGGCGAAGTGCACTTACAAATTCATGCTTGACATTGATAGTGCACCCAAAACATAAATCTTACAATGTAGGCATATGGTTGTAAAAGGGCGTCTTATCAAACAAAATTGAATGAGATGCTTTACCATTGAAGATTTTGGTTTGTGTCCAATTAATAAGATATTGTATAGTGAGGATACATTCCCCCCAAAACTTTTAACGAAAGATTAGCTTGAAATCGTAATGCAAATTCAATATCGAATTAATTGCGAAGTTTTCATTCGACAAAGGAGCTGAAAGCTATAGATGAATGAGATCAAGAGAGCTGAAAAGTTTGTGGCAGTTTTGGAGTTAAGGAACTCCTAACTATTAAAGATGTGAGAAGAAAAGTGAGAGAAGAAAAATAGCTGCCTCATTAAAGGCAAAATGTGTAAAGTGGCTCAATAAATTTGGTTCATGTTTATTAAGCACAAGCCCATCTCATTTTCCCTTCTTCATCAAACAAGAAAAACAGAGAGTGAGCTCATCCATGGAAAAATTTGCACGCGTAGATGACCTGAATATCTGAACAGTCAAATCAACTCGAATTGCAATACCTGATAAATTATTCAAGCCAATTTTTTTTTGGTAAAAGTAAGTAGTATAAATAACAATCACAGCATCCGTCGGTTACAAGAGATATCCCGAAACAAAAACCCTCAACCAAGGCGACACGAAGTCGGAACTGGTGCAGGGGTGTCGGGGTTACAGAGCAATAAGCAAAGGGAAACCAGGCGTGAATCACGAAACAAACAGCCAGCACAAAGACCAAAAAAAAAAAGGGCTGAGGCTACAAGGAAAATAGACACAAACCAACGAGGAAAAGACCCAAAACAACGGGCAAAGGAGCCAAAAAAGGAGGCCAGCGCCTAAAAAGGACGGGAACAGCCCCAAGCCATCTGCATCTTCCTGTTGCGGGGGTTATCTTCAACATCCTTGAAGGTGAGAGCTTTATCTTGGACAATCTTAAGAAGATGCGTTTGAGGGGGGTATACTACGAAACTGATTCCGGAAGATAATATTGTTACGTTCAGTCCATATAAGATGACATAAGGCAGCAAAAGAGAACCGGGCAATGCTTGAGAAATTGGTGTCCACTGATAAACCGAATAGCCCATGAAATTTCTCCTGCCAGGATCCATTGCGCAAATGAAGCCGCATTTGTTGGCCCCAGAATGGACAAGAGAACCTGTGACGTTGCATCCGAAATATAGGTGGTCGACCAAGTCGGGTCTAGTACGGCAATGCACACGTCCCTTCAGTAATCCTTTGATAACTCAGCAAGAGGTGTCGGGGTAGGGAGCCTGTTGAGGGAGATCAACCATAAGAGGAAGGCGTGACGGGGGGCAATTGCACGATCCCAATGAAGGAATGCCAGCTGACGACTCTCCCCTTTCGTCTCAAGAGATTCCACGCCGAAGCCACCAAGAAGGCACCCGAAGGTTGTTCTTTCCAGACAAATTGGTCCGAGTTACGGGGGTAATAAGAGGCGGCAAATCAGACCAAGAAGCAAGTGGTCTCTGACCCGAGAAGGGGGAGAATTAGGGAGCAGTATTCACGCACCGTAGCCTTCTTGGAATGCCAGAGCAATAGATCTCTCGGTCAGTAAAAAACTTGTACAGGGGCCCTCTATCATGCCAAGGATCAAACCAGAATGAAGTGGAGCTCCCATCACCAATACGCCAGTGCAATGGAGGTAAGAAT
>JAGVVM010000397.1:0-10721 GCA_019149425.1 Psidium friedrichsthalianum | reverse complement strand
AATCCATCCTTATATAACCACACATCCACCTTAACATCCTCATTTCCGCTACCCCCAATTTTATGCTCGTGTTGCTTCTGTACTGGCCAACATTCAGCTTCGTATAGCATTGTAGGTCTTATTGCTGTTCTATAAAATTTTCCCTTTTAACTAAAAAGGGATTTTGCGATCACACAAAAACCCTGATGCACTGCGCCATTCATTCAACTTGCTTTGATTCTATGGCTAACATCCTCATCAATCTCTCCCATCTTTTGCAAAATTGATCCCAAATATCTGAAAGCATCTTTTTTAAGTACCTCCTGTCCAAGCATATCCACGGATTCTTCATCATCTCCTATTGTCGTGGCGAACTCACACTTCATGTATTCCGTCTTACTCCGACTTAACATAAATCCTTTGGACTCTAACGTGTTTCTCCATAATTCTAATTTAGCATTGACCCCAGTCCTAGTCTCATCAATAAGCACAATATCATCTGCGAACAACATACACCATGGCACCTTATCTTAGATATCTTTTGTTAGTTCATCCATAATTAGTACAAAAAGATAAGGACTCAAGGCCGAACCTTGATGTAACCCCACTGTGATTGGAAAGTAACTTGATGTGCCATTACAGGCCTTCACACATGTGGTAACACCATCATATATATCCTTGATTGCCTCTACATACTTTAAGGGTACTTTTTTTCTTCTCAAGAATCCACCACAAAACTTTTTTTGGAACCCTATCATATGCCTTCTCGAGGTCGATGAACACCATATATAGATCCTTCTTCTTTTCTCGATATTTCTCCATCAACTGTCGTATTAAGAAGATAACCTCCATGGTAGATCTTCCTGGCATAAATCCAAATTGATTTACAGAAACCTTAGTTTCTACTTTCAAACGATGCTCAATAACCCTTTCCCACAATTTCATTGTATGACTCATAAGCTTAATGCCTCTATAGTTGCAACAGTTCTGAATATCCCCTTGTTCTTGTAAATAGGCACAATCATACTCTTCCTCCATTCATCAAGCATCTTATTAGCTTGGAAAATCTTGTTAAATAGTTTAGTCAACCAACTTATTGCCACATTCCCTAAGTATCGCCATACTTCAATAGAGACATCATCTGGTCCTAAGGCTTTATTAGTCTTCATCTTCTTTAAGGCATCCTTAACTTCTTGTACTCTAATTTTACGCACAAGCCTTCTATTTAACTCATCAGAAGCGTCCACCAAATCCACCTCAATTCTATCGCCCTCCCCATTATAAAGCTTGTTAAAATAGCTTACCCACCTTTTCTTCACTTTTTCATCTCTTATTAACAATTTTTGATTTTCATCCTTGATACATCTAATTTGTGTCAAGTCTTTACTTTTCTTGTCCCTTATCTTTGTAAGCCTATAGATATCTTTTTTTCCCTATTTGCTCTCAAGTTTTTTTATACATATCAGAGAAAGCCTTGCCTCTAGCCTCTCTCACAGCTTTCTTGGCATTTTTTCGTGCCACTCTAAAGTTTTGCAAATTCTCTTCATTAGGACATTTATGCAGACATCTAAAACACTCCTTCTTCTGCTTAATTGCCTCTTGCACCTCTTCATTCCACCACCAAGTTTCCTTTGTTTGATGTCTGTGCCATTTACTTTCACCTAACACCCCTCTTGCCACCCTCTGTATGCATTTAGACATCTCACTCCACATCCTATTTACTTCTCCCTCTAGTTTCCACGGTCCTTCTTGAAGCATCCTTTCCTTAAAATCGGTATGTTTTTCCTCCTTTAATTTCCACCATCTTATTCTGGGATTTTGAGCCATTCGCGGCATATTCTGTACCTTATATCGAACCTCTAAGACCACCAACTTATGTTGCGTAGCTACACATTCTCCAGGGTAGACTTTGCAATCTATATACGAGGTTTTATCCTTTCTTTTAGCAAGAAAGAAATCAATTCGACTACAATTTTGACCGCTGCGAAAAGTGATTAGATGTGACTCTCTTTTTCTAAAGAAAGTATTTACTAGCATCAAATCATATGCTAGTGCAATATTCAAGATGTCTTCGCCACTATCGTTTCTAGTCCCATAGCCAAAACCTTCATGAACTCTGTTAAAACCTCCACTACTTTGGCCAACATGTCCATTAAGATCTCCTCCTATGAATACTTTCTTATCACATGGTATCCCCTTTAAAATCTCCTCCAAGTCTTCCCAAAATCTGTTCTTATCAGCTACTGGCAATCTAACTTGGGGGCATACGCACTAAGAATGTTTAAAATCAACTCTCCCACTACTAGCTTAATTAAGATAATCCGATCGCTTGATCTTTTAACATCAACAACTTTATCCTTGAAATTTTTATCGATTAAAATCCCAACTCCATTTTGACTCTTTTTTGTGCCTGTGTATCATAACTTGAATTCAGTACCTTCCACTTCCTTAGCCTTTTCTCCAACCCATTTAATCTCTTGCAGGCAAGCAATATTCACTCTCCTTCTAGCGAAAGTATTTGCTAACTCTCTCAACTTACCCATTAAGGTTCCTATGTTCCAACTCCCTAGTCGAATCCTTACTCCTTGGGCATTTCTTGCCTCCCACACTCGCTCATAAAAGTGTGAGGACCCTAGTTCACTATTCACCACATCCGGGCACCGATGTGGCGCATCACTCTGGGAATGATGGCCCAAGGCTAGCTTCCTTACCCCTCGCACCCGCCTATCTTGGTGCAAGGACCCTTGCCTATTTTTCGTTACACTCGGGCATCGATGTAACGTGTCGCTAAGAAGGGTACGCTTTAACGAAAAATCTAAAGGGTTCATCTCATAAGGGATAGCTCTTTTTTTTACGGCTGGCTCGCTACGCCTGATGCCAACTCTCCTCCTTTACCCTGGCTTGGGACAGGCTATGCAAGCATATATAGGCAGAGTTAGTATGTCTACCATCATGCGAGGAAATATTTAAGCGAACAGTGCTTCCACAACCTTGTAGAGGTTGTTGGTATATTGTCTCCAAGCCAGCTTTTAAGCAACCATCTCAGTTACAAGATTTCAAAAATTTATTTGGACTGGCGCATCCATAGGAAAAGGTACCTCTGCTATATAGAATGCATTGTCAAGTATCAACTAAAGCAGGTCATAGAGCGTCTAATTTTCCTTCTCAACATTTGGAAATCTCAAGGAGAATCACAAATCAGTCAGAAATGTATCTTCCCTTCAGATTCGATGTTCATATTAAATACACATCCTGCAAACACTTTGTATTGATTGAGAATATAGCACATACAAAAAAGTAGGATCCGGTAGAATAATTACCTCTGCATCTGATTTGGAAAAATTCCTCATCACTATAACGTGTGCAAAGCACCTGAAAGTATTCGATGTATGAATCAGATACAGAATTGTATTAGTTAAACTACAGACTTCACCATTTGATAAAACACAGTGAATGCTAGACACCAAGTAGCAGTGATTCCAACAGTCCTGAGAAGATGAAATTCACGTACCGCTAGATTCTCGAAGGGCTTGCCATCAAGTGTCTGGGGCATGACCTACAAGAAGAAACAATTCTCTTTAACAACAGGAAGCAGGGAGAAAAATGAGTCTGTTCAAAGCAACTCCGTAGCAACTCACAGCTAGAAATCGGAACTCGAGCTCCCTCCTAATGAATGCTGGTATCTTGCTTCATCAAGCAACATGCTCACTCAGTTAATATCAGCGTGAAAGATTAGCTGAATTGGACAATCTTAGAACCCAATACTAATTTGATGATGCTTCTCTCGCCATACCTCAGATTTTTCAATCTCGAAGACCGTAACCACGAGAGTCTCGCCCTCACATGGCTCCACACTGAGGCTGGAGATTTCCTGCAGCATCCCAATAACGGAGCCAAAGTACGGTTTAGCAATGCAGATAATATGATTGTGCTTGGACTTGCTCAAAATTCACCACAACTACAGATCAAGACCTTGGTTTCGGGCTTGGCGATGCCGCGCTCGAAGAAAATAGGAGCGACGTGGGCGAAAACGCGCCGGAATCCGTCCAATCTCGCCACCCTAAAGTCGACCAGATCAGGAAACGTACTCCTCGCGCTTCGCTCTGACCACAAATATACACAATCGCACGTTAGAGAATCACAGAGCAATCGCAGACGACTCTACCTTCGATCCGCACATCCATATCCAACAACACACGTCACGCGTAGGAAAACGAAACGACTCGGACGGACGCTGAACGTACCGGAGAGCAGAGACCCGAAGCCGCAGATGGAAATGCGGCCGCCGGGACTGAGGAGCTTCTCGAAATCGGACTCGTCGTTGAGTTCGCTCAGTTCGGGTCGAAGCCGGTCCGTGCTGTGGCAGGACATGGTGATCGGAGACGTCCGGCGGAGGATCCCGCGACGATCGGCGCGGCTTGAGCGGAGGAGGAGGAGATGAGGGTGCGGACGAGGAGATAGCGATGGAGGTGGAGGGAGAAGCTTGGGGGCGGAGGAAGACGTCGGACGGCGCGAGAGCGGGCGATGAATTGGATTGAACGCGGCGAGAGAGAGATCGGCGCCGGCGGTGCTCATCCGGTGGTGGTGGTGGTGGTGGGGGAGCTCAAGTGAGTAGTGGAATCAGAAAATCGGATTGGCGTGATGACATTGCAAATGCCACGAGACTTCAGCTATTTTACCAAAATACCCAAAAGGTAAGATAGATCCTCAACTTACTCGCGGACCTAATCCTCGTGAAAAACCCCAACGATAAATCTAATCTCAAGGTTGCCCTGATTTTTTTTTTTTTGGTCTTAGAAAAATTCCAAACTTTAGGTCCAGTATTATATCTAACCCAAATTTTGTTTTGTAAGAAAAAAATTGGCACACTTTTGATCTACTACCAGATCTACCCTCATGACTTGATTTTAATTTGACATGGCATTTTGACGTCGATAACAAATCCACGTCATCCATTGGAATCGTAGCTTGTTTTCTCAAGTTCTGCCGAAAAAGAACTTAAGGTTCGGTGGTGTCGAGGCGATGAGAGTTGTGCTACCGACTGTAGTTTTTCAATTGATTTTGCTATTATCTCACTTGCTAATTTGTTCTTGATTTCTATTTTTATTTGTCTTATTCTGCTCTGCCTCTTTGCATAGTACGGAAGTCGAGCCCAGCACCTATGATACTAATATCCCCACCCCTCTAAATCCCTTTATTGGTAAAACCACATCCTATTGGCATTTTTTTTAAATTTTCTTCATTAGTTCATGATGATAGCGTGACTTCTTTTGGCATTCTAATGTTAGGAAAAACGAACCAATTTATACAAGCCAAGCTCGTCTAAATCATCTTGATTGCCTCATCTAAACCAGTAACTTGAATCGTGTGGAACAACATAGGATGAAATAGACCTACGTTTGCTCTACTATGTGAGCCAGAACAACACAATCGGGACTTAATTCACATACGAATGATACTTTTTTCATGGGGCTAATTCCCTAAAAAAATCCCTCAATGTTAGGTCCAATCTCAATTCTGCTCTAAACTTTAATTTTCATCTCATAAAAAAGTCCCCGACTTTCACTATAATCCCAACTTTGCCCACGTCTCCAAACATAGCACATCAGAAGGATTGGCAAGCACTGTCCGGCCACGGGGTATGCCCCCCCAAACAAACCTCAACCTGTGCCCATCTAATAACTGGCCATGGCCCCATGATACTTGCTCGTTCGGTACTCGTCCGTCGTGAAATTCGGCCACGGGGTTTCTTAAAGACTGCTACAAGATGTTCCGATGACGTTCGGACCGTTCCGGTCATCCGGATGTTTCGTTGTGCGAGATGTTTGCCAAAGATCGCCATAAGATGTTCTAAAAGAAGTGCTACCCTTTTGACAATCTATGACGGTTTAACGTAAGATAGCCATGCCCATTACCCACTCCCTTGGTTGATTCTTTTCAGTCGTTCAATACGGTATCGCTAACCCTAAACGCGACTCAAGTGGTAAGCACGTTCGCCTTCTTACATAGCTCGTTATCCGAGCTCAAGTCACAGCACGAACTGAAACATTTGCCGGTCTCGTTTGTAGGACGAGCCCTCGGTAATAAACTATTTATTAATTTCTTTGCTAACATGATTGAAAGAAAAACATAAGATAATCTTTTCTTTTTCCTTTTTCCTTTATTTCTTTTTTTTTTTTTTGGGGAAGATGTTGATGTCTCTCCCTTCTCCTTGCGGTAAGGATCTTGTCCCCTCGGACTGGCAATGCAACATTTGTGTCGGTGCTCCCGCCTTCTTCTGCAGGCGTGCCGCTCGACGACATCCTGAAACCGATGAGCCCTCCGCCACGTGCCGCGGCTATTTCCGTCGGTGGTTTCTGCCTTACTTTGTTGTTTGCATAGTTGAGGATGCATGGGCTATGATTTCTCGAGATCGATTCCCAAGTGAATCACATAATAATAGATCTCAGCTCCTGAACAGCAGGAGTGATCGGTTCCGGATCCCCATGCTGGAATCAAAAGGATCCATTCTCATTTCAAAGACCAAAAACCCGATTGATCGATCCGGTTCGATTTTCGACCGGCCTATTTTTTATGATTTCTTGTTCGACATATTTACAAGATCACTTCTTGTTATTTGGATCGTGCTTTCACTAAACCTAGAATTTATACTAAGCACCCTAAGTACTGTAGGTTTATGTTTAGTCTTACATTTAGAATTTTCTTAAAAAAATATAATTCTATCCCGTCCAGTTCCCCCTGAAATTGGGAACCGAATCGACCATAATCGACTAGCAAGTTCGGTCGGTCCATTATGCTCAAGCCCTACTAATTAGGGTGAATCGTTACTAGTTTCAAGTTTCATAAAAGGATAATGATACAAACGGTCCATGAATTTTGACCCGATATATAATTTAGTTCTTAAAATTTTAATTTGCTTAATGTGATCCCCGAACTTTAGCCTAATGTTCAATGTGGTTTATGAACTTCCAATTTATTCAATGCCATCCATAGACTTTTGGCACATATTCAGTGTAGTTCCTGAACTATACGTAAATGTTCAATGTAGTCCTTCCATTAACTTAAGGCAAGCGAGAATATTGAAATTTTTCATATTATCCACATACTAAATTTAACATGTATCAAAAGTTCGGGGATTACATTGAACGAGTTAAAATTTTAAGGACTGCATTAAACAAATTAAAAATTCAGAGATCATATTGTATATTATTTTCAAATTCAAAGAGCATTCGTGTCATTTTTCTTCTCATTAAAGATGTTGAGAGCGTGCAGCTCCAAACCAGATCAATTTTTTGATATGAAATTTCATCGGCTCTGATACCGTTTGTTGGGAGCGCGCAACAAAAGTTCAATACTTTCCTCTAGTGAGATCATCGAGAGAGAGTGTAAGTTCGAGCCTATCAATATATTCAGTTGGATTTACCTTCACTTAAAAGTTTAAGCCAATGAGTTATATGAGGGCCAACTCGAATACATTAACTGCTCCAAAACACATCAATTTTTCGATGTGAGACATTTCGAATACAATTCACACGGGCATCCTAACAAAAGATTTGAGTTGGGAGGGACCCCGCCGTCACATTCGAAAATGACAAGTTGCGAGTTTCTAATGGATGATTATCTATATACGCTTGATTTTTTTCCCATTTCATTCTGAATTAGTGATCCGAGTGGAGACCACGCCGACCCATCCACAGCAGTAAAGCTAGACTAACCAAGGCTGGCTTAAAAAAGTGGGTATCTTGTATGATTAGCTGGACTATGGTGGCCATTTAAAAAATTCGACGCGTCACTTGATATAAAATATCTATTTAACTAGTCTTAATGAGTTTTAGCACTTTCCGAAATAAATTATCTCCTTCACCTCATCTATCTAGTACCCATTCATTCTTGTTTTACATATGACCCACTCTCTCGATTTTTATTATTTTTTATGAATTTTTTTTATTGATGCATTTACTCATACGACATGTTTAAATTTGGAATTTAGTGTGAGGCAAACGAAGTGGGGCGTGGGGGTGCTACCAATTTTTTGCTGCCCTCTTGAACCCTATTGTTAAAGTACTAACGAATCGCGGTAGATCAACCCAACACTATGCAGAATCAAAATGTTCGGATTGATAGAACTTAACCCTTCGCCGATAACGAAAATATCTCCTCACGACATCTATCTCACTGTTAAAATTATCTGAAAATCAAATTACGCATTCGTGTAATATGATAATCTTTCAGAATAGTTGTTAGTTGCCTCACAATATCTTGCACGGTATCGAGCATTTTATGCGATCATGCGTCTCATATCGCAATCATCTAACCATTGAAATTTGCAGTTTAATTGTGTTTTCCATGAATTTCATTAATAAACAGAACCTAAAACCCAAGAGCGTCCGAAATCATGAAATGACAAAAAGTTCACATAATTGCGCGACGCAATTCCAGGAGGGAGGCCGGGGTCCCCTTTGACCCGACACGGCATCCCTGACCGCCTACGTGGCACGAATCTACGGGCTACCGACAGGAATTGGGAGAGAAGCCCCCGACCAGCGCACGTCGCTAACATGCGCCTCCCCTGAATCTCCTCCCTCTCTTCTTCTCATAAGTTCGCGTTCCTTCTGCTCTCTCTCTCTCTCTCCCGCGATTTGCTCGTCTCTGCTCCATGATCGCACCTAGCAACTTCCTCGAAGCCATATAGATCAACCTCTCTCCCTCTCTCATCAGTTGCTTCCTCGTTCTGCGCTAATGGGAGTATGAATCCATTGTCGGAATCATCGGCGGACAAGACAGACCCAGTAAGTTCTCGAGGTTTTGCTGATTCTGATTGTCATCATCCGATATCGTTTTGTTACGGCTTCTGGCCGCTCGAATTTGCGTCTGTTGCTTTCCTTTTTATCCCACTTGATTTCACATCGCTGTTCAGATACTGAGCAGCTCATTTTGCCTCTCTCCCGAGATTGGCGGCCAAATCCAGACTCTTGCTGAGCGATATTGGAGTGAGGGTTTTTCCATTCGCGTTTGATTGGTCAAATTTTGTCGGCGTTTTTGTATCGCCGGGGAATCTGGGTCCGGCGCTTAGATGAGGATGATGGCTTGGGTGGTGGGTTAGACCGTTGTGCTTGTATTATTGATGAGACGCCGCTCGCCAACCAGTGTTGCATCGGAGCATATGGAGAAGGGAACGGCTAAGAGCCAGCACCCCCGCCTCTGTTTCTTGGCTACACTGTCCTTGTTTTTCTGGGTGCTGCTGCTGTACTTCCATTTCGCAGTTCTAGGAAGTAATCCTTTCGATGAATCCGCCAGGGTACCCGTACCGATTAGAACCGAACTCACGCCTTCTCACAGGATCAATGACCCTTCGCCGGAAATCCGCACGAGCGCTGCACCGGTGAAGGAGAGCCATTTGGAAACTCCCAAAGTGGCGGATTCCGCCAAATTGGAATCCATACCAGTTAGAACTGAATTCACGCCTTCTCATAGGACTGATGACCCTTTGCTGGAAATCCACACGAGCCCTACTCCAGTGAAGGAGAGCCATTTGGGAACTCCCAAAGTGGTGGATTCCCCAAAACGGGCAACTAAAAGGAAAAGAGAGAGTTTCCCCTTTGTGAGAGCATTGAGAACTACGGAGAACAAGAGTGATCCATGCGGTGGGAGGTACATATACGTCCATGATTTGCCCCCTAGGTTTAATGAGGACATGCTCAAGGAGTGTAGGAAGTTAAGCCTCTGGACCAATATGTGTAAGTTCACCAGTAATGCCGGGCTCGGTCCACCACTTGAGAATGTCGATGGTGTGTTCTCGAATACGGGATGGTATGCGACGAATCAGTTTGCTGTTGATGTAATTTTCAACAATAGGATGAAGCAATATGATTGCTTAACGCGTGATTCTTCCATTGCCTCTGCTATATTTGTACCCTTCTATGCTGGATTTGACATTGCGAGGTATCTCTGGGGTTACAACATATCTGTGAGGGATGCAGCATCTCTTGATTTAGTTGAATGGCTAACGAAGAGGCCGGAGTGGAACATCATGGGAGGGAAGGATCACTTTCTTGTTGCTGGGAGGATCACATGGGATTTCAGGCGGCTAAGCGACGAAAATACAGACTGGGGCAATAAGCTTCTCTTTCTCCCTGCTGCAAGAAACATGTCTATGCTTGTTGTGGAGTCAAGTCCATGGAATGCAAATGATTTCGGCATTCCTTATCCAACTTATTTCCACCCAGCAAATGATGCTGACGTGTTTACCTGGCAGGACAGGATGAGGAAATTGGAGCGCAAATGGCTGTTCTCTTTTGCCGGCGCTCCTCGTCCAGACAACCCAAAATCAATCCGAGGACAAATCATTGATCAGTGCAGGAGCTCTAAGGTCGGCAAGCTGCTAGAGTGTGATTTTGGGGAGAGCAAGTGTCATTCTCCAAGCAGTATTATGCAGATGTTCCAAAGCTCCCTTTTCTGCTTGCAACCACAGGGTGACTCATATACGAGGAGATCTGCTTTTGACTCGATGCTGGCAGGTTGTATACCAGTCTTCTTCCATCCGGGATCAGCTTACACTCAGTACACCTGGCATCTTCCAAAAAATTACACAAAGTACTCCGTCTTTATTCCCGAAGATGATATAAGAAAGCGCAATGTTAGCATAGAGGAGAGGCTTCGACAAATATCTCCTGAGCAGGTGAAGCTAATGAGGGAGGAGGTCATAAATCTCATTCCGAGGCTTATCTATGCAGATCCACGCT
>JAGVVM010000396.1:0-71783 GCA_019149425.1 Psidium friedrichsthalianum | reverse complement strand
CCTGGGTCCCCAACATCAAGCCTGGGTCCATCAAGGCCAGGTTTAAGGACCACGTGCTCGTGCCTAATAACTTGACACCCGAGCTTAGGTCCACAAAGTTTGAGCACGAGACCCAAGTAGTCATGTCTGGATCCCCCACACTCGGCTTTTGTGGACTTGGGCCTAGATGTTGAGGATCCGAGCATGGGCATCGAGGCCTCGGACCTGGGCCAAAGCATTAAGGAAGCCATGCATGGGCATTGAGTTCTCGTTTTTGGCTCATGTGGACCCAGGAACAATGCCTATGCTCTTGCTCAAGACCCAATTGCTCGTGCTTGGATCCTTGATGCTCGAGTTGGGGTCCATCGAGGTTGGACACATGATTCCAATGTCCGTGTCTACTTCATTAGTTGTTTGTGAGCAAATCATTAGCGTCTGAATAGTATACAAGTATTTAGGAAATCAAGCCATATTTTCCTTTTCAAATCCCGAAAAATATTTTCTGAAAACAGCAGAAAATATTAACATTTTTCTGAAAAAATAACTCCTTGAAACTATAACATTGTCTATCTTTCCATGTTGTCGCTAAATCAATTGACTTCAATAATTCTGGAGGTCAACCATTATAATCATCAAAGGTTTGTGTTTTACAACTATAATATTGGCTTAAGTGGCTGGGAAATGACACTTATGTGAATTAGGCGCACGCCCCAGTTTGATTCCTCGCATATGCCACTACATGGAAACTATAATCTCATGCACGTGACATTCATCCTCGTCTCGGCTCAGAGCTTTCTATGTCGATCAGGTTAGTAGAGAATAAAGAATGTCTCAGTCACGTGTCAAATATTACTTGTCATTTATTTTTCACATATGTCATTTCACATATGGTGTTGAAAAAAAATCAAGATGCAATTTATTAATTTCAAAATTTTGAGAAGCCATTCTTAAGAAAAGAAAAATCAACTTGAGACAAGTTGTTTTTGCCAATAATTTTAGAGGATTTCAAGGAAATTTGATTTTTTTTTTTTTGGGCAATCCAATCCTCGAAAATTTATAAGAGTTTCGACTCTCCCGCGTGCAGATCGCTCCTTCTAATAGTTTCAATTAAAAAGAGGTGAGGAAAGGGCAACGAGATTGGTTTGGGTGGTAGGGAACTTGCACTTCACATTCATCATATCTAGGTTCAATTCCGATTGCTAGCAATCCCATTGACCGGAAGTTCACAGGAAAATTATCAAATCTGTCATCACATAATGTGTGGATGTATGTTCAGTCATAAGCTTTTCAATTTAGAGAATGTAATCTAAATTTTTGCGCAATTTCCAAGTAGTTCTTCTGCTAATTGCCTTCGAAAATCCGATGTCCAGTTAACGTTATCCATCTTACATGACGCAACTAACGATTTGAAACGCTTCTCAAAACTACATTGTTTTGCATTTTTCTTCTTCTTCCTCCTCTTTTTTATTTTTTTTTCCTTCTTTCCTCCCCTTCTAGGCTTCTACACCAAACGATTTTGGAGGCTCTCGATACCTCAGCCAAACTGAAAGACCTCGAGTTCCACCTCAGCGTCGAGCTCCAGCCCCGAGTTCCGCCGCAGCGCCGAGCTCGAGCTTTGTCGCGGCATGTAGAGATGATTGCTTGTGCTCCATGGGTCCACTCACAACAGTGCCAAGAGGCTTGCATTGGCTGAAAAGGTGAAAGTTTGGTACCTAGCTTTCTTGACTCGCAGACGCGCCCTTCAGAGAGCTTCAATTTGCTTCTTTTTCTTTAGCTTGTACTAAATTTTTGATTGGTCAGTCGTTGCTTTCACATTTTTCTCGTTGCCACAAGTTGAGAATAGGAAATGACGAGAATAACGTTGATTTGAAGGAGCTCCTAGCTCAGAGCTCATGGATCCCAGCGACCCTGGCCAAGGCCCTTTTGGCTGCGGTGGGGGCCGAATGGCTGAATCAACCATGTCACCTAAGTCAACCAAATGGCTGAATCATCATGTTAGCGAATAGCAATTTTCGCAAAGTCCACCGTAAGTCTTCAGTGTTAGTTAAATCCTTTTACTTTGGAGTGGATTAACTCCCTACCTCCTAAACTTTTAGTTTTACGTTACAAAAGAGAATGAGTCAAGGAAAGAAAGAAAAAGTAAAGAGTGGGCTAGTAATACTTTTATTTTTCGAAAATAATTTCTTTTCACAAATAAATTTTTCTAATTGTATTCCTTGGATAAGTTTTTGAGGAGAAAAAACGTTTGGTAATTGCGCAAAATAGAATGCATTTGGTACGACAAAAAAAACTTATATTCTCAATTCTTTCAAGTAATTATGAAAATATCTGTGGAGAGTAAACAATTCATGTTAAGATAAAACTGAACTTTTGTACCGACTTCCTTGACAAAGATCTTAGAAAATCCAAGCTAATAACTAGTAGGGTGTGTCAAAGAAAACTTAACGGTCCTACCCGACCCGACCAAAAATTTTCATGATTTTTTTAATTTAGTTTTGGTTGGGCTGGCTTATGCGTAAATGATGTCAGGTAGTCTAATGGTTTAAGTCCTGTTAGACCAGTTCGCAGTAGGTTTGGTTTTGCTTCTTTTTTTTTTCCCCCTTCTCATATGCATTCCCAATTATTCTAAAAAAGCACTATAGTTGATCAAAATATAATATTTAAGACCCAATTCAAAATTTAAAATCCGTAACCCCATCCTCCTCATCAACTCTTGCCAGACAAACCTCCGACAAACAAAAAATAGAAATTAATAAAACTCAAACATTACTATAATTTTTTATATTTAGCTAAAAAGCATTCGAATATGAATTTAAATGTTCTTTCATTATTGTCAAATTTTCATGTTACATATGAATTTTTTGGTGCATCTTCTATAAGATGTATTTGAGGGTGCTGAAGGAAAAATCTTAACGTAGAAATTAAAAAAAATCAAATCAATTATTTTGATTTTATCTTGGCATTATTTTGATGATAACTAATGAAGTCAAAGGGTACACGTGGTTTTTTGGAGAAAAAAATAATATCAGCCTGGCTCGACCTGATGACTTAGATATATGCGGATCAAGTACCGAGTTGGATCAGTTTATGCAGAGCTTGTTTTTTTTAAATAACATTATTTCTCTTTTTTATTTCTGAAAAAGTTAGATTTTTTATTTTTATTATTTATTTATTTTTTGTCCTTGATTTATTACGGGGAATATAAAAATTAACGGATACATTGATTTATGTTATTTTATTTATTTATTTATTTCGGAATACAAAGGAACGGAGAAATAGAAATTTTAGCAAACGCTACCAACAAAAAACCAATCATCGTGGAAATCACATTGAAATAGCAAAAAGGCGCGTACGGCCTTTCCTTTCGCTCCAATGAAGCCACGCGTTCGCCCACCACCCAGGTCTTCGTTCCCACGGCAAAAAAAGCACGCACGGCAAAGCCACCATCGTCACTCACTTTGCTCTCTCCACCACCACAAGCACTCGCACGGTTGTGCGCGCGCGCTCCCTCTCTCTCTCTCTCTCTCTCTCTCTCTCTCTCTAGAGAGTTCCCGCAATGGAGGCGGTGTCGCAGCTCGTGTGCTGTGGCGGGATGGAGCCCCTCCGTTGCAACTTCCCGGCCCAAGCCTCGCCGCCGGGCCGATTCGAGGTTCGGAGAGCGCTGGCTAAGCCGGTTCGCGCGGTGGCCGCGGATCGTAAGCCGGTCCAAACCGGACCGCCTAAGTCTCCGTCGCCGCCGAGCACCTTGAATGGGTCGGCGTCGTCGCGGCCTCTGCAGTCCAAGCCCGTCAACGGCGCTTCCACGGTGAGCTCTGCAATTCGGAGTAATGAAATGCTGGTTGCTCTATCTTCATCTGATTCTCCGTGTGCTAACCAGGTTCCTGTGGAGTTCGATGAATACACTGTTGTTCTGATCGATTATTTGCAGATGAAGAGTTGACTGAGCTGGTCATGAACGCAATACTCTCGTGCTCATTTCCTCCGATATGTCTAATTTTCCTTTTCTGCCGGTGGAAGTTTCGTGTGTATAAATTTCGGTTTTGAGGATGACCCTGAGAAATTGGGCAAAATTTATATCTTTTGTATGTGCAGTTTGAGAGAAGTTTAGTTATTTCATCGATTTCATTGAGTTGATTCGGGTATCGGTCAATTTACCTTTTCTTCTTTACATGTGATGGCAGAGAATAGGAGATGTCTCGCAGGAGATTAAGAGAGTGAGGGCCCAAATGGAGGAAAATGAGCAACTAGCAATACTCATGCGAGGCTTGAGGGGTCAGAATCTGAGGACGCACAATTCGCAGATGCCAATATTCGACTTCGTTTGGTTGAGGTATGACGTCCTCTCTGCAATTCTCCTGATAAGTGATGAGCCTTAGTAAAACACCTGCAAGTTCTGAGTATGCTGTATCTGATGTGCATTCGTCATCACTCGCTTGTGTTGCCTGGAACATTGATGCTTCTGTGGTTTGTTTATTTCTGTGATGGAATAGCTATATTTACTTGTGCATAGTACACAGTGATGCAAGACATGCCAATACTTTACAGGTGGACGAGAGCAGTGAGTTTTTGCCTTTGGTGTATGACCCTGCTAGCATCTCTGCTTACTGGGGAAAACGTCCACAAGCTGTTGCTACACGTGTTGTCCAGTTACTATCTGTTGCTGGAGGGTTTCTCTCCCGCCTTGCCTGGGACGTGATAAAGAAGAAAGTTAAAGAGGTATAGCTATTCCGTTCTTTCATCGTGTATAACCTTTGGTATGTACGTTCTGTTGCTGACTTAAGTAAATATTTGAAATAAATATTTTTTTAATGTAGATAATACTGTTTTAGAAATTCAGAGATCAGTTATCCCTTAATCTGGTCATAGATGAGCGACGAAGTCTCAAAAAGCTAATATAAGTAGTTAAGGACTCTGGAATTGTTGAGAGTCTTTGGACGATAGGGGCATATTTGTCTATTTTCTTTATTATTTTATGAATAGTAGTAATAAGGGCAATATTGTAATTCTTGGTCTTTTTGGCTTTATTATAAATAGATAGCTTGGGGTCACATTGACCTAACCAAGCATTCAGTTCAGTTTTTTCTCTCTCAACATGGTATCAGAGCAAGGGCTGAACTGAAACCCTAATCCTAATTTCTTCTACGTTCTTCTCTCTCCCTCTCTTCTCTCACCCCACCGCAGTTCCTTCTCACTTTCGTCTTTGCTTTCTTTCACAGTATAGGGCAGCACTAATGAGGTGATTCTTTGAATCTAGTGTCTGCCCTAAACCTCACCTCTATGAGATAATTTAAAGCTTCTTTGCAATCTGCAATAGGTGGTTCAACCTCTTCTGCGATTTTTTGGGTCTTCTTGTTTTGAGATTGTTTTGTGCCTTGCCGCTGGAACCATCCTCTCGTGTGTGAAGACCAAAGTGTTCACAAAACCCTGGAAAAATTTGATTTTTTCCTTCCCATGATCTGATTTGGTTTTTCTCTTGGAGGACAACTTCAACCTATTACCAAAGGCTTCCATCAAATTTTGGCCTTTTTTGGCAATTTTTGGTGGTTTGATTTCTCCGTTTACACTCTTCGAGTCGAATTTTGAGACATAATGTCGTCTGAGGATTCAACTGTGAGCTCTGGACCTCCAGGAGATGGCCGTATAGATTATATTAATTTTGCTGCGATGCCTGTGAAGCTTGACGGTACAAATTATTTGATATGGTCTCGATCGGCATTCTTGACCATCGCAGGCCGAGGGCTTACGGGACATATCAACGGCACTTCTGCGAGACCAGCTACATCAGGTACTACTCAGGAAAAGTGGATCTCGAACGACGCTTTGATAATGTCTTTCTTGCTTAACTCAATGCAGTCATATATTGCAAAAGGATATTTGCTTCTTGATACTGCGGCACAGATTTGGTCGGCTGCAAGGGATACTTATGGTCAACTTGAGAATGATGCGCAGGTGTATGAACTTCGAAAAGGTTCATTACACCACTCAGAAGGAGATGACTATATCTCAATATTATGCTGAGCTTCGAAGTTTGTGGCAAGAGCTAGATCATTATGCCGATTATCATCCAACCAATGATGCGGATGTTGCTGCCTATAAGAGGCATGTGGACAAGATCAGAGTTTATGATTTCTTGGCAGGATTAAATATTGAATATGATCAGATACGTGTTCAAGTCCTTAGCCGGTATCCATTCCCTACTCTGGAACAGTCCTATGCCCTAGTTCACTCTGAAGAAAGCCGCAGGACAGCAATGCTTCATCCCCCTACTGTTGATCGGTCTGCTCTACAAACTAGTACTGGCACTATTGCCAAATCTGGTTCGTCCTTCCGGTCTGATACCTCTAAGGAGGTTGTGAAGTGTGAACATTGTCATAAGCCGTATCACAATAAGGCTACCTGCTGGAAGTTACATGGAAAACCTGCAGATTTTGAGGCACAAAGGGCTCAAAGAAAGGAAAAAACAGGCAAACCATACTGAAACTGTTTCTACTACACCTACTACTGATATCGGTTTATCCCAGAAGAACTTCAAGCATTTCGATGTCTACTGAAAGCTTCTACTGCTGCTCCGCCTCTTCCACAATTGCCAATTCTTCTCCTTCTATTTCAAACATAGCCACTTCAGGTATCTTCTTTGGGGGGTTTAATACATCTGCTGTTTCCAGCCCATGGATCATTGATACAGGGGCTACAGATCACATGACAGGTTCTTCTAGTCTCTTTCAGCAATATACTCCTATTTCCGTAAAGACAAAGTGCGCGTAGCTGATGGAACCCTTTCTTCCATTGCTGGAAAAGGGTCCATCAATTGTTCTCCCACTCTTTCATTATCTTCTGTTTTACATATCCCATCATTCTCTACTAATCTCCTTTCTATCAGTAGTTTGACTCGAGATTTAAACTGTAAAGTACCTTCTTTCCTTCTTATTGTGTTTTTCAGGATCTGGTAACGGAGAAGGAGATTGGATATGGTAGATTGGATGGTGGTCTTTATCTGCTCGAATGTGTGGGGTTTCTACTTCTACTTTGTCTTCTACGCCTTATCAAGTTAATTCAGCATTGACAGATCTCCACCAGTGGCACTGCAGATTAGGTCATCCCCCTTTAGGAACTTTAGAAAAAGTTTTTCCTATCTCGTTTCGGCTTGTAATAAGAATGAGTTTTTTTGTGAAGCCTGTGTTTTGCTAAACAAACTCGTTCAACATATCATCTTCAAATAATAAAAGCCGTTTCCCTTTTCATGTGATTCATACTGATGTGTGGGTCCTTCCGACATACTTCTATTTCCGGTCATCGCTGGTTTGTCACTTTTATCGATTGTCATTCTCGTACAACTTGGGTTTATTTGTTGAACATAAGAGTGACGTTTTTCATTGTTTTCAAAATTTTCACAAAATGATCCAGACTCAGTTCAATGCCACTTTGAAAATCTTCATAGTGACAATGGCACTGAATACACTGAAGGTCAATTTCAACAATATCTCTTTGATCATGGCATTATTCATCAGACTATTTGTGTTGATACCCCCAGCACAAAATGGTGTTTGCTGAAAAAAGAACCGACATTTGTTAGAGGTCGCTAGGTCCTCTTATGTTTGCTCGTCATGTCCAGCTCAATATATTGGAGTGATGCTATCTTACTGCTTGCCTATTTAATAAATCGGATGCCTACTAGAATTCTTGATTTTCGCACACCTATTGATGTTTTGCAGGGATCATCACCTTTATTCTTACCCAAAAATTTTTGGTTGTGTTGTGTTATGCCACGCACACACTGCCTCTAAGAGTAAGCTGAACCTCCGTGGGTCTCCGCTGCATTTTTCTTGGGTATGTTCAGCTACTCAAAAGGTTATAAAGTGTTATCATCCCTCCTTCTAGAGCGCACATTACACTATGGATGTGGTTTTTCACGAGTCTAATTCTTATTATTCAGCTCCACCTCTTCAGGGGGAGTGTCCTAGTGTAGAGGTGTTCCTTTCCCCACTCTGGATGTTCCTGTGGATATTACTTACCCTTCTTCTCCGATAGTCTCTGATGTTTCTCCTCCTTCCCAAGAGGAGAACAATACAACCCAAGAGGAAAATAGTACAGTACCACAGGGGAGATAACAAATCAACCACTTCAGGGGATCCTCTTCCCACATCTATTAGGCAAACTATTGATAGTAGTAAGACATTGAAGACATATCATCGTAGGGAGCCCACTACCAACAAGCAGTCAAGACACTGATATATTGCCTGTTCAGTCATCATCTCCGGATCTGGATTCTGCTACTTTTTGGTAAGGCTTCCTCTTCTGATCTTTCTATTGCACTTCGAAGGGTACTAGAACTTGTACTCACACCCTATATCTCAGTTTGTCTCATATGACTCTTTGTCTAGCTCTTATCGTACTTTTGTGTCTTCTCTATCTTCTGTTTCATTCACAAAATTGGCGGGAAGCTTTTTCGCAGATAAGAAGTGGAAAACATCAATGGTGGAAGAGATGTATGCTTTGAAAAAAAATGACACGTGGGATCTTGTTGTTCTTCCTCCTGGAAAAAACGGTAGGATGTAAGTTGGGTGTTTGTAGTTAAAACAAAGATGGATGGTACCGTGGACAGATATAAAGCACGATTAGTGGCAAAGGGATTTCTCAGACTTTTGGGATTGACTATCAAGAAAACTTTTTGCTCCTGTTGCAAGTTGAATACTGTTCGAGTGCTACTTTCATGTGCGCTGTCACCAGGGATGGATCTTCAACAGTGTAGATGTGAAAAATGCTTCTTCATGGAGAGTTGAAGAGGAAGTGTATATGGAGATTCCTCCTCCAGGTTTTTCCTGTGACAAAACTCAAGGTAAAGTGTGCAAGTTGAAACGTGCACTTTATGGTTTAAAGCAATCACCTCGAGCCTGGTTTGGTAAGTTTTCAGAGAGCTATGATCTCTGTTGGGTATAAACAGACAATGCTGATCACAACAGCTGCCGGCTGTGTCATTTTCGAGAATAATAAGAGTTCAAAGTGGTTCGAAGCATATAGAGATTAGCGTATATATCGCAGTCAGGGCATTTCTCGCGTGAAGAAAGGGGATATTGAGATTGAGCACATCCGCCTGAGCGATGATTGGCAATCCTTTAAAACCACGGGGTTTACGCACCTGGGGATTTTTCGGGCTCATTTAGCTAATATGTGGTGGGTAAGTCGTTGATGGTACTTGGTTTAGTGGGATCTGGTTGTCTTCTTTTTTTATGAGACAGTCTTTCTTGTTGTTTGATTGAGACATGTGATTGTTTTCAGTATTTATATATGATGATCATTAAGTATATTTATATCTGTTCTTGTATTATACATGTGCACATAATTGAAAGACTCAGGATCCCGGGTGTTAGTTCTTTGAGGCATGACGGTATGTATGTCAGTTTGTATGTCTCTGATACACATAAAGGTTCTCGGACGCTTATGTTTAATGACGACTCGGGGCATTAGTTCCAATTGTTTTCATCCGAACATTTCTTTGAGTGCGCTTCAAGGTTTACGGACATAGGATACTCTGATTTCACTCTCTGAAGTAGTGTGCAGGATTACAGAGAGTTTTCTCTACTTCAGTGAAATATAAACGGTGTTACAGAGGGATGTTCCTGACTTACTTATGAAGTTTCAAGGTTACACGATAGAAAATGGTAAAGGACCACAACCGAAAGATTAAATCATTGAGATCACGCTATTGTGCGAGGATGTTCATTTCGGTGCTAACACCTCCACATTGCCCATTGACGTTAGAGTTGCTAGTACCTTGTGATCCTAGTTGTCCAATATCTTTAATGATGTGACGAATGGGCTATGGTTCGTATTGAGTAATTTTATGGTTCGGGGTTTGTTTCGAGATGTTGTCTTGAATATTGTATTTTTTATTATGATATCCTTTATACAGCCTGGGAGTCATTTTGAAAGTACAATTTTTAAACGTTTGTAATTGATCATAGCCAAGTGGGAGAAATGTTGGAATTTTTATTTTACTTTATTATTTATTTTATTTTATAAAATTTCCTATTGGGCTATAATCAATTATTATGTATTCGAGACAATGCATGATAGCCCGTTGTTGTTTGGGTGATCGTTTATATGGGCTATTGCGCATCTAGTTTTATTATTGATGTGGGTTGGACGGCGTAAGGTGTAGGCCCGTGTGTTGATGTGAGCCCGTATGGAGGGTCCATCACTGTTATATTATCAGCGCTAGGTTCCTCTCTACACCAAAACATAACGACAGTTCCATCGGCCTCGCGTGTGGGAGGAGAGGAAGACCTAGGGCACAGTTTTTGTGTTTCTCTTGCAGATTCCGCTCCACGTGACATCGTATTAAAGATCCTCGGCTTCCGCGTATAAATTCGAGATCATGGCGCAAGCAGGTACTCGTCTTGATTTATCGTGTGTTTTCTTGACCTAAATCGATTACGTTGAACCTGTAGTGCGATTAACAATCTAACATAAGTTTACTATAGTTTGCTTAATGCTTGAAAAGATAGCTGTTATTTTATCATTGCTTAGGTAACGCAGTACATTAACTTGTTTACTATCTATCTACGTTTTTCTTCACGTTAAATCCTTTGATCTATGTGGCTCGCCCTATGGAAAATTTCATTAGACTGCAACGTATACGTAGTGCTTAGGCTAGCTCTTTGTAAGTAGAGGATCCTGTATGGAAAAAGAATGATTAGCAGGCTTTCATGGATCGAGATGGGATTTTGTTATGGCTACGCCGACGGCCCGGCCAAATTCCCAGAGGAAGAGAAAAATCACTAGTACTACTAGCTAACACACTTTCTCAGTCTTTTATGGCATTTTGTTTTTCTCCCGACAGTCAAATTGTTGCAAGGAAAAGTTATTCACTTACAGCTATAATTTTCATCCTTTGTCACTTTTTTTCCCTTAAACAATGATCAACGCGTGCACGAGGCCAAACCCCACTGCCCACATGACAAAGTGCCCCTCACTTACCATGGCATGCATGGTAGCTTCTATAGAAAAATATATTTCTCATGCAATTGTCGCATTGCGAACTAGTTTGTGACCCCTTCACCAACCAGAACCAGTCGATACAATATTGTTTTCCTCTATGGCCCATTCTGGACAAAAAGGCATCTCAAAGTTGATGTGCAACCTTCATAATTTTTGTTTTGAAAAAAATACCAAAAAAGCCATAAACACGTTAATTTTAACATGAAATCTCTGATGTTGACATCATTTGTTTACTACTTTTTTATTTTTTATTTTTTCCCTTCCATTTTGGCATCGAGCAAACCTCCCCTAGGCCATCACTAGATTTGGGCTAATGCCACATCATAGGCTGCCGGTGACGGCGGAAAGGCCCTTGCCAACCTAATGAAAGTAAATATAATAATTAATAATAATAAAATAATAATATTTAATTTCTCAATTAAAAAATTGTAATTTTGTCAAGGCCTATCAGCCAGCTGTGCAACATTAGATGGCTGATTTTCACGTTAGTAATGTCCAACTAAGATTAGCTGAATGATGCAATTGAATAACTATGAAAATATTTAGAACTAATTGATATAATTTATAATTGAATTAAACTTCATGCAATAAATTTATGACTTTTTTGGTACTTTCCGTCCTTTACTCTCTAATTCAAAATGGATGGCCAATCATTCAAAATTTTAAAATTCCCGCCGAAAATTTTTTTCTCGTCTTTTAAAAAGTTAATGTTGATCAATCTGGGCCATCTATTTTGAATTGGACGATCCGAATTGATAAATGTCACCACTAACTTATGTTAGGGGATCCAAACACCAGAAAACCGACCTACCCTCAAACATTCGTAATTTTTATTCCCCTGTGTCTTTCACATGACAGTATCCCCACGCATGCATGGGGATATTTTACAAGATCTAAAGCTCACAAGCCAACTGATCCCTAAATGGGAGAATCTCTTCAAAAATGGGAGTCTCTTCCATCTTAGTGGCATCCACTGCTTCATCAAGTGATCAAGTCCCTTCAATGAAAGCATCCTCGACCCTTTGTGCCGACCCTGTTGAGCGTAATGAGGGAGCTTCCACTGCACTAATCCTTGCAGTAGCTCCTCAGCCCGGGTTCTCACCTTTGGGTCGTCCGATCCTGGAAATTCACCTTGCAATGCATCTAAAAGAATGGAGCGTGCCTCCATGTTCCTTTCTAGCTTGATCAGGCATAAAGACAAGTTGCATGCCTTGTTTGCATCAGGATCGATCATCTGAGCTTTCTGGTAAACCACTTCGGCTGCCATAAAAGTTGCCCTGTTGCATGTATGCCCATCCTAGGTTGCCCTGCATCACCAAATAGTAAAAGAGGTTAGGTTCACTTTGGCACCATAGAACAGGGAGATGATAGATTTTTTGTTCATGGTGGCGTCACCGAACCCCACAAATCAATTCATCCTCATGTCAAAACCTACGGAAAAAATCAACAAGTTTCCTAGTACTCCCCATAGAATCAGCTCAAGAGAGACCGTCGCGCGCACAAGCAGCAAAGGACGTCAGATGGAATTTTATGAATGACTGCCAGACTATGAAGCTTTCAACACAGAACTATCTTGGATGGTATGAAGGCAACCTTATCAGATGTCGATCAGCATGACATGTTGCATAACAAAGATGACTCTGTTTAATCGTGATCATACCAGTGGTTCTGAAGTCTCTTGCTTGACAGTGACCTGAAACTTCTTTCCATGTGAACGTGCTGTCTTTGTGGCCTTCCTGTTGAAAACCTCTCCATGGCATATCATCCACAGTTTCTGCTTCAATAGTTTCAATCTGTTCGTCCAGTCTACCACATTTCTGCCAAGTTCATAAAAACACAAGCCAAATTTAACAGTTAGAATTGGTAGGTTGGCATTCCTGAAAAACTGATTCTTTTAGCTATCTTTCTATGAAACGATCAGAGTAGGAGGACAAGTTTTTGGTTTTTTTCTCTGAGAGAAAAATGAAGTTTCTTCAGCTTTTCTTTTATTTTCTTTACCCAAAAAAAAAAAAAGTTTCTTCAGCTTCAATTTTTGGTTAAAGTCTATCAAATGGAAGTACTACTCTAGTCAAAGAGGTTTTGCACCTACATTCTCATAATTTTCCGGGCAAGTTAGACAAAAAATTGGCCATTTGGACACCACAACAACTTAGACTGTCAGTTAGAACGATTACTAATAAAATTCCATCTTGAAGGAAGTACTCTGCTTACACTGCTACCTAACTCTACGTTTTTTAATACTTCCTCAAACTCGAACTTGAAGAAAATGAATATGACAGTTTATCTTCTGTTAAATCTTGCATGCATGTATCACGGTCCGTCGAAAATCCATAAAAATTCGACCGCAGATGCATTCCCGTGATCGACCGGGGGCCAGCTGTGAGTGATGCTGACCGACCGGCTGATCGATCCGGGTGATCGATCCATGAATGATGCTGAACGACCGGGCGTATAGACCCACGGATCGTGCAAGACGACCAGCCGATCGAGCCGATGGTCGATCGGGGCAACCAGACGGGTGATCGACCCGCGACCGATGTATACTTGACGGGGCGTCCGATGCGGACCGGTCAACACGCTGCAGATACAAGATAGCCGGTCGCAGCCGATTGCGTGGACGATGCGGGATGTAATCCAGATGAGCAATGCACGCACGGCGCCCGACAGACCGCCGAACGGTGCATGAGTGTGTCCTCCCGCATGATGCTTGCATCGGTGCAGCGAGAGCTCAGCCCCGATGCGCGCATGATGTCAGCGCAATCGCTATGCATGTAGGTGAGTCCCGGCTGCATGATGCACACATCGGTCTATCAGAGGAGCCCAGCGCCATGATGCCGCATCCGTGCACCAGGATGCTTGGCCCCGAATGCACGCATCTGGTCGGGACACCGAGGCATGGTGGAGCGGCCGACCATAATTTGGCAAGACCAAAGTGGCTGGGGGCTCCCAACTTGGAATCTCTCAATTAAAGCCAAGCACGTTCACATTAAAGTGGTCTAGAAATTCAAATTTTTTGAATTCAGACACTGTAATTTGAATGCTTGGCTTTAATTCGAATTTTGTGTGATATCGCGCCGCCACTTTGTCTGCCTCTATTTGGGCGGCCCGCTCCACCCATGCCCAGCTGTCACACCTGACAGTATGCGTGCATCGGGCACCAGAGCTCCCTCGTCGTCAACGGTGCGTGCATCACGCCGCTGGGCTTTCCCTCTGCCGATGTGTCGAACCATGCCTCCGGACTCACTCTGCACGATGCGTGGCATCATGCGCGCATCGGGCGCGAGCTCTCGCTGCACAGTGCAAGCATCATGCCGTGGTGCACTCATGCACCGTTTCGCGTCTGTGGCGCCGTGCCGTGCATTGACTCATCTGGATCATCCCCGCATCGTCCACGTCTGTCGGCCGCCCGGCTATCTGTATCGAGCGTTTGCCCTCCCAATCGGACGCCCGGTCAAGTATACATCGGTCCGCGGTCGATCACTCCCGTCTGGTTTGCCCGAAATCGATCATCCGGTCCGATCGGGCTGTCGTCTTGCACGATCCGTTGGGTCTATCCCCCGGTCGTTCATCATCATTCATGGATCGATCCCCGATGCGATCAGCCTGTCGGTCACAGCACTCACAAGCTTGCCCGACGGTCGATCACGGGAAGGCATCGCGGTCGAATTTTTATGGATTTTGCGACGGACCGTTGGATACATGCAATGCCAGATTTAACAGAAGATAACTGTCATATTCATTTTTCTTCAAGTTCCGAGTTGAGGAAGTACTAAAAAACGTAAGAGTTAGTAGCAGTGTAAGCAGAGTACTTCCTTCAAATGGAAGTTTATTAGTTAATCCGTTCTAACTGACAGTCCTAAGTTGTTTGTGGTGTCCCAAATGGCAATTTTTTGTCTAACTTGGCCGGAAAATTATGAGAATGTAGTGCAAAACCTCTTGACTAGAGTCTTTCCATTTGGATAGACTTTACCCAAAAATTGAAGCTGAAGAACTTTTTTTTTTTTTGGTAAAGACATTAAAGAAAAGCTGAAGAAACTTCATTTTTCTCTCAGAGAAAAAACCAAATACTTGGCCTCCTACTTCTGATCGTTCATAGAAAGATAGCTACAAGATCAGTTTTTTTCAGGAATCCAACCCTACCAATTCTAACTGTTAACTTTGGCTTGTGGTTTTTTATGAACTTGCAGAATTGGTAGACTGGACGAACAGATTGAACTATTGAAGCAGAAACTGTGTATGATATCCATGGAGAGGTTTTCAACAGGAATGCCACAAAGACGCACGTCACATGGAAAGAAGTTTCAGGTCACTGTCAAGCAAGAGACTTCCAGAACCCTGGTATGATCACGATTAAACAGAGTCATCTTTGTTATGGCACATGTCTGCTGATGACATCTGATAAGTTCGCCTTCATACCCATCCAAGATAGTTCGTGTTTGAAAAGCTTCTAGTCTGGCATGTCATTCATATAAATTCCATCTGACTTCCTTTGCTGCTTGTGCGCGCGACGGTCTCTCTTGAGCTGATCTATGGGGAGTAACAGGAAACTTTTTGATTTTCCGTAGGTTTTTGACATGAGATGAATTGATTTTGTGGGTTCGGTGAACGCCATGAACAAAAAATCTATCATCTCCCTGTTCTATGGTGCCCAAGTGACCTAACCTCTTTTACTTATTTGGTGATTGCGGGCAACCTAGATGGGCATACATCAACAGGGCAACTTTATGGCACCGAAGTGGTTTAACCAAAAGCTCAGTGATCGGATCCTGATGCAAACCAGGCAGCAACCTTGCTTATGCCTGATCAAGCTAGAAAGGAACATGGAGGCACGCTCCATTCTTTTAGATGCATTGGGGGGCAAGGTGAATTTCCAGGATCGTACGACCCAAAGGTGAGAACCCGGGCTGAGGAGCTACTGCAGATTATTGTCCAGTGGAAGCTCCCTCATTACGCTCAACAGGGTCGGCACAAAGGGTCTGAGGATGCCTTTAATTGAAGGACTTGATCACTTGTGAAGCAGTGGAATGCCACTAAGATGGAAGAGACCTTCCCAATTTTTGAAGAGATTTCCTCCATTTAGGGATCAGTTGTGCTTGTTGACTTTAGATCTTGTAAAATACCCTGCATGCGTAATACTGTCTTTTAAAAGACACAGGGAATAAAATTACGAATGTTTTTTGAGGGTAGGTATGTTTCTGGTGTTTGGATCCCCTAACATAATGTTGTGGTGACCATTATCCAAGTCGGATCGTCCAAGTTCCAAATAATGGCCCCAGGATTGATCAACATTAACTTTTTAAAGAGAGAAAAAATTTTCGGCGGGAATTTTAAAATTTTGAATTATTGACCATCCATTTAATGTCGCGGTAACAGGACGGAAGTACCACAAAGTCATAAATTTATTGCATGAAGTTTATTCATTATAAAATTATATCAATTTATTTCTAAATATTTTTTCATAGTTATTCAACTGCATCCATTCAGCTAGCTTAGTTTGACATTACCTAACGGGAAAATCAGCCCATCTAATGTTGCCAGCTGGTGATAGGCCTTGACAAAATTTTACAATTTTTTAATTGAGAATTAAATATTTATTAGTATTATTATTATTATTATTATTACTATTTTACTTTTCATTACGGTTGGCAAGGGCCTTTCCCGCCGTCACCAGGAGCAAGCCTATGATGTGGCATTTGCCCAAATCTATGATGGCCTAGGGGAGGTTTTTGGGCTCCACTAGCCAAAAGGAAGGAAAAATAAAAATAAAAAAAGTAGTAAAAAATGATTCAACATCAAGATTTTCATGTAAATTAACGTGTTTTATGGCTTTTTGGTATTTTTTTCAATAAAATTTGAAGGTTCGCACATCACTTTGAGGATTCTTTTTTCCAGAATGGCATAAGAAAACAATATGTTTATCGCTTGGTCCTCTGTTTGGTGAAGGGGTCACAACTAGTCGCAATGCGACATTGGCATGAGAAATTATAGTTTTTCTATAGAAGCTTACCATGCAGGCCATGGTAAGTGAGGGGCAGCTTGTTCATGTGGCGTTGGGGTTTGGCCTCGTGCACGCTTTATCATTGTTTAAGGGAAAAAAGTGACAAGGATGAAATTATAGCTATAAGTGAATAATTTTCCTTGCAACAATTTGATTGCTGTAGGTGAAAACAAAATGCCATAAAGACTGGAGAAAAGTTGTGGTTTAGCTAGGACTAGTGATTTTTCTCTTCCGCTGTGGACATTTGGCCTGGCCGCGGCGTAACCTAACAAAATCATCTCGATCCATGAAAGCCTGCTAATCATCCTTTTTCCATCCGGATACCTCTACTTACAAAGAGCTAGCCTAGCACTACGATACGTTGCAGTCTAATGAAATTTTCCCTAGGGGCACTAGATCAAAGGATTTAACGTGACTAAAACGTAGATAGATGTAACAGTTTAATGTACTTCTTACCTAAGCAACCAAATAACACTATCTTTTCAAGCATAGCAACCTTAAGTAAACTTACTGTTAGATTGTTAATCGCATCCAGTTCAACGTAATCGATTATAGGTCAAGAAACAACGATAAATAAACGCGTACCTGCTTGCGCCATGATCTCGATTCATACCGGAAGCCGAGATCTTGTATACGATGTCACGTGGAGAGGAATCTGAAAGAGACGAAAAAACTGTGCCCTAGTCTTCCTCTCCCTCCACACGCGACGGCCGATGGAACTGTCGTTATGTTTTCGTGTTAGAGAGGGACCTAGCGCTGATAAGATAACAGTGATGGACCCTTCCATCACGGGCTTCACATCAACACACGGGCCTACACCTTACGCCGTCCAACCCACATCAATAATAAAACTGAGATGCGCAATAGCCCAATAAACGATCACCCAAACAACAACGGGCTATCATGCATTGTCTCGAATACATAATAATTGATTATAGCCCATAGGAATTTTATAAAATAAATAAAAATAAAAGTAAAATAAAATTCAACATTCTCCCACTTGGGCTATGATCAATTACAAAAGTTTAAAAATTGTACTTTCAAAATGACTCCCAGCTGTATAAAAGTATAGCCATAATAAAAAATACAATATTCAAGACAACATCTCGAAACAACCCCGCCATCAAAATGCCTAATACCGAACCATAGCCTCGTCACATCATTAAACGTATTGGACAACTATGATCACAAGTACTAGCAACTCTACGTCAATGGTCAATGTGGCGGTGTAGCCGAAAATAACATCCCTGATGGTGATCTCAATGATGGTATCTTTCGTTGGTCCTTTACCATTTTCTTGTAACTTGAAACTTCATAGAAGTCAGGAAATCCCTCTGTAACCTTATATTTCACTGAAGTTAGAGAAAACTCTCTGTAACCTAAATACTTCAGAGAAATCAAGTATCCATCCGTAACCTTAATGCTTCAAAGAATCGGATGAAAACAATTGGCACTAATGCCCCGCATGTCTCAAACATAACCTCGCAGAACTTTTATGGTGTTATCAGAGACATACAAACTGACATAACCGTCATGCTCAGATAAACACCGGATCTGAGTCTTTCAATTATGTGCACATGTAATACATAACAGATAGAAATAACTCATGATCCTCATATATAAATACTGAAACAATCACATGTCTCAAAAAAAAATCAAAAACACAATCCTGTCTCATAAAAAATAAGACAACACAGTACTCCCACTAACCAAGTACATCAAAAGACTCTACCACCCCCAATAGCTACATGAGCCCGAAAATCCCAGGTGGTAACCCCTTGGTTAAAGGATCTGCATCATCGCATCATTGCGGATCCCCTCAATCTCAATAATCCCTTCCTTCCCAAAATCCCTGACTGCGAGATCTTTAATCTCTATATCTTCGAACCACTTGAACTCCTTAATTATTCTTCGAAAATGACACTTCCGCAAAGTTGTGATCACATTGCTCTTTTATACCCAACAGAGATCATAGCTCTCTGAAACCTACCAAACCAGGCTCGAGGTGATTGCTTTAAACCATAAAGTGCACGTTTCAACTTGCACACTTTACCTTGAGTTTTGTCACAGGAAAAACCTGGAGGAATCTCCATATACACTTCCTCTTCCAACTCTCCATGAAGAAAGGCATTTTTCACATCTAACTGTGAAGATCCCATCCCTGGTTGACAGCACACATAAAGTAGCACTCGAACAGTATTCAACTTGGCAACAGAGCAAAGTTTCTTGATAGTCAATCCCAAAAGTCTGAGTAAATCCCTTTGCCACTAATCGTGCTTTATATCTGTCCACGTACCATCCATCTTTTGTTTGACTACAACACCCACTTACATCCTACCGGTTTTTTTCCAGGAGGAAGAACAACAAGATCCCACGTGTCATTTTTTTTCAAAGCATACATCTCTTCCACCATTGCTGTTTTCCACTTCTCATCTGCAAAAGCTTCCCGCCAATTTTGTGGAATAGAAACAGAAGATAGAGAAGACACAAAAGTACGATAAGAGCTAGACAAAGAGTCATATGAGACAAACTGAGATATAGGGTGTGAGTACAAGTTCTAGTACCCTTTCGAAGTGCAATAGGAAGATCAGAAGAGGAAGCCTTACCAAAAGAGTAAATCAGGATCCGGAGATGATGACTGAACAGGCAATATATCAGTGGTCTTAACCTGCTTGTTGGTAGTGGGCTCCCTACGATGATATGTCTTCAATGTCTTACTACTATCAATAGTTTGCCTAATAGATGTGGGAATAGACTCCCCTGAAGTGGTTGATTTGTTATCTCCCCCTGTGGTACTGTACTATTTTCTTCTTGTGTTGTATTGTTTTCCTCTTGGGAAGGAGGAGAAACATCAGAGACTATCGGAGAAGAAGGGTAAGTAATATCCACAGGAACATCCAGAGTGGGGAAAGGGAACACCTCTACACTAGGACACTCCCCCTGAAGAGGTGGAGCTGAATAATAGGAATTAGACTCGTGAAAAACCACATCCATAGATATAATGGTGCGCCTAGAAGGAGGATGATAACACTTATAACCCTTTTGAGTAGCTGAATACCCAAGAAAAATGCAGCGGAGACCACGGGGTTCCAGCTTACTCTTAGAGGCGGTGTTGCGGGCATAACAAACACAACCAAAAATTTTTGGGGTAAGAATAAAAGTTGATGATCCCTGCAAAACATCAATAGGTGTGCGAAAATCAAGAATTCTAGTAGGCATCCGATTTATTAAATAGGCAGCGGTTAAGATAGCATCACTCCAATATTGAGCTGGGACATGACGAGCAAACATAAGAGACCTAGCGACCTCTAACAAATGTCGGTTCTTTCTTTCAGCAACACCATTTTGTGCTGGGTATCAACACAACTGGTCTGATGAATAATGCCATGATCAAAGAGATATTGTTGAAATTGACCTTCAGTGTATTCAGTGCCATTGTCACTGCGAAGAATTTTCAAAGTGGCATTGAACTGAGTCTGGACCATTTTGTGAAAATTTTGAAAACAATGAAAAACGTCACTCTTATGTTTCAACAAATAAACCCAAGTTGTACGAGAATGACAATCGATAAAAGTGACAAACCAGCGATGACCGGAAATAGAAGTATGTCGGGAAGGACCCCACACATCAGTATGAATCACATGAAAAGGGAAACGGCTTTTATTATTTGAAGATGGATATGTTGAACGAGTTTGTTTAGCCAAAACACAGGCTTCACAAAAAAACTCATTCTTATTACAAGCCGAAACGAGACTAGGAAAAACTTTTTCTAAAGTTCCTAAAGGGGGATGACCTAATCTGCAGTGCCACTGGTGGAGATCTGTCAATGCTGAATTAACTTGATAAGGCGTAGAAGACAAAGTAGAAGTAGAAACCCACCACCCTCGAGCAGATAAAGACCACCATCCAATCTACCATATCCAATCTCCTTCTCCGTTACCAGATCCTGAAAAACACAATAAGAAGGAAAGAAGGTTACTTTACAGTTTAAATCTCGAGTCAAACTACTGATAGAAAGGAGATTAGTAGAGAATGATGGGATATGTAAACAGAAGATAATGAAAGAGTGGGAGAACAATTGATGGACCCTTTTCCAGCAATGGAAGAAAGGGTTCCATCAGCTACGCGCACTTTGTCTCTGCCGGAAATAGGAGTATATTGCTGAAAGAGACTAGAAGAACCTGTCATGTGATCTGTAGCCCCTGTATCAATGATCCATGGGCTGGAAACAACAGATGTATTAAACCCCCCAAAGAAGATACCTGAAGTGGCTATGTTTGAAATAGAAGGAGAAGAATTGGCAATTGTGGAAGAGGCGGCAGCAGTAGAAGCTTTCAGTAGACGTCGAAATGCTTGAAGTTCTTCCTGGGATAAACCGATATCAGTAGTAGGTGTAGTAGAAACAGTTTCAGTATGGTTTGCCTTGTTTTTTTCCTTTCTTTGAGCCCTTTGTGCCTCAAAATCTGCAGGTTTTCCATGTAACTTCCAGCAGGTAGCCTTAGTGTGATACGGCTTATGACAATGTTCACACTTCACAACCTCCTTAGAGGTATCAGACCGGAAGGATGAACCAGATTTGGCAATAGTGCCAGTACTAGTTTGTAGAGCAGACCGATCAACAGTAGGGGGATGAAGCATTGCTGTCCTGCGGCTTTCTTCAGAGTGAACTAGGGCATAGGACTGTTCCAGAGTAGGGAATGGAGACGGCTAAGGACTTGAACACGTATCTGATCATATTCAATATTTAATCCTGCCAAGAAATCATAAACTCTGATCTTGTCCACATGCCTCTTGTAGGCAGCAACATCCGCATCATTGGTTGGATGATAATCGGCATAATGATCTAGCTCTTGCCACAAACTTCGAAGCTCAGCATAATATTGAGATATAGTCATCTCCTTCTGAGTGGTGTCATGAACCCTTTTTCGAAGTTCATACACCTGCGCATCATTCCCAAGTTGACCATAAGTATCCCTTGCAGCCGACCAAATCTGTGCCGCAGTATCAAGAAGCAAATATCCTTTGCAATATGTGACTGCATTGAGTTAAGCAAGAAAGACATTATCAAAGCGTCGTTCGAGATCCACTTTTCCTGAGTAGTACCTGATGTAGCTGGCCTCGCAGAAGTGCCGTTGATATGTCCCGTAAGCCCTCGGCCTGCGATGGTCAAGAATGCCGATCGAGACCATATCAAATAATTTGTACCGTCAAGCTTCACAGGCATCGCAGCAAAATTAATATAATCTATACGGCCATCTCCTGGAGGTCCAGAGCTCACAGTTGAATCCTCAGACGACATTATGTCTCAAAATTCGACTCGAAGAGTGTAAACGGAGAAATCAAACCACCAAAATTGCCAAAAAAGGCCAAAATTTTGATGGAAGCCTTCGGTAATAGGTTGAAGTTGTCCTCCAAGAGAAAAACCAAATCAGATCAAGGGAAGGAAAAAATCAAATTTTTCCAGGGTTTTGAACACTTTGGTCCTTCACACACGAGAGGATGTCCAGCGGCAAGGCACAAAACAATCTCAAACAAGAAGACCAAAAAATCGCAGAAGAGGTTGAACCACCTATCGCAGATTGCAAAGAAGCTTTAATTATCTCATAGAGGTGAGGTTTAGGGCAGACACTAGATTCAAAGAATCACCTCATTAGTGCTGCCCTATGCTGTGAAAGAAAGCAAAGACGAAGGTGAGAAGGAACTGCGGTGGGGTGAGAGAAGAGAGGGAGAGAGAAGAACGTAGAAGAAATTAGGATTAGGGTTTCAGTTCAGCCCTTGCTCTGATACCATGTTGAGAGAGAAAAAACTGAACTGAATGCTTGGTTAGGTCAATGTGACCCCAAGCTATCTATTTATAATAAAGCCAAAAAGACCAAGAATTACAATATTGCCCTTATTACTACTATTCATAAAATAATAAAGAAAATAGACAAATATGCCCCTATCGTCCAAAGACTCTCAACAATTCCAGAGTCCTTAACTACTTATATTTAGCTTTTTGAGACTTCGTCGCTCATCTATGACCAGATTAAGGGATAACTGATCTCTGAATTTCTAAAACAGTATTATCTACATTAAAAAATATTTATTTCAAATATTTACTTAAGTCAGCAACAGAACGTACATACCAAAGGTTATACACGATGAAAGAACGGAATAGCTATACCTCTTTAACTTTCTTCTTTATCACGTCCCAGGCAAGGCGGGAGAGAAACCCTCCAGCAACAGATAGTAACTGGACAACACGTGTAGCAACAGCTTGTGGACGTTTTCCCCAGTAAGCAGAGATGCTAGCAGGGTCATACACCAAAGGCAAAAACTCACTGCTCTCGTCCACCTGTAAAGTATTGGCATGTCTTGCATCACTGTGTACTATGCACAAGTAAATATAGCTATTCCATCACAGAAATAAACAAACCACAGAAGCATCAATGTTCCAGGCAACACAAGCGAGTGATGACGAATGCACATCAGATACAGCATACTCAGAACTTGCAGGTGTTTTACTAAGGCTCATCACTTATCAGGAGAATTGCAGAGAGGACGTCATACCTCAACCAAACGAAGTCGAATATTGGCATCTGCGAATTGTGCGTCCTCAGATTCTGACCCCTCAAGCCTCGCATGAGTATTGCTAGTTGCTCATTTTCCTCCATTTGGGCCCTCACTCTCTTAATCTCCTGCGAGACATCTCCTATTCTCTGCCATCACATGTAAAGAAGAAAAGGTAAATTGACCGATACCCGAATCAACTCAATGAAATCGATGAAATAACTAAACTTCTCTCAAACTGCACATACAAAAGATATAAATTTTGCCCAATTTCTCAGGGTCATCCTCAAAACCGAAATTTATACACACGAAACTTCCACCGGCAGAAAAGGAAAATTAGACATATCGGAGGAAATGAGCACGAGAGTATTGCGTTCATGACCAGCTCAGTCAACTCTTCATCTGCAAATAATCGATCAGAACAACAGTGTATTCATCGAACTCCACAGGAACCTGGTTAGCACACGGAGAATCAGATGAAGATAGAGCAACCAGCATTTCATTACTCCGAATTGCAGAGCTCACCGTGGAAGCGCCGTTGACGGGCTTGGACTGCAGAGGCCGCGACGACGCCGACCCATTCAAGGTGCTCGGCGGCGACGGAGACTTAGGCGGTCCGGTTTGGACCGGCTTACGATCCGCGGCCACCGCGCGAACCGGCTTAGCCAGCGCTCTCCGAACCTCGAATCGGCCCGGCGGCGAGGCTTGGGCCGGGAAGTTGCAACGGAGGGGCTCCATCCCGCCACAGCACACGAGCTGCGACACCGCCTCCATTGCGGGAACTCTCTAGAGAGAGAGAGAGAGAGAGAGAGAGAGAGAGAGGGAGCGCGCGCGCACAACCGTGCGAGTGCTTGTGGTGGTGGAGAGAGCAAAGTGAGTGACGATGGTGGCTTTGCCGTGCGTGCTTTTTTTGCCGTGGGAACGAAGACCTGGGTGGTGGGCGAACGCGTGGCTTCATTGGAGCGAAAGGAAAGGCCGTACGCGCCTTTTTGCTATTTCAATGTGATTTCCACGATGATTGGTTTTTTGTTGGTAGCGTTTGCTAAAATTTCTATTTCTCCGTTCCTTTGTATTCCGAAATAAATAAATAAATAAAATAACATAAATCAATGTATCCGTTAATTTTTATATTCCCCGTAATAAATCAAGGGACAAAAAATAAATAAATAATAAAAATAAAAAATCTAACTTTTTCAGAAATAAAAAAGAGAAATAATGTTATTTAAAAAAAACAAGCTCTGCATAAACTGATCCAACTCGGTACTTGATCCGCATATATCTAAGTCATCAGGTCGAGCCAGGCTGATATTATTTTTTTCTCCAAAAAACCACGTGTACCCTTTGACTTCATTAGTTATCATCAAAATAATGCCAAGATAAAATCAAAATAATTGATTTGATTTTTTTTAATTTCTACGTTAAGATTTTTCCTTCAGCACCCTCAAATACATCTTATAGAAGATGCACCAAAAAATTCATATGTAACATGAAAATTTGACAATAATGAAAGAACATTTAAATTCATATTCGAATGCTTTTTAGCTAAATATAAAAAATTATAGTAATGTTTGAGTTTTATTAATTTCTATTTTTTGTTTGTCGGAGGTTTGTCTGGCAAGAGTTGATGAGGAGGATGGGGTTACGGATTTTAATTTTTGAATTGGGTCTTAAATATTATATTTTGATCAACTATAGTGCTTTTTTAGAATAATTGGGAATGCATATGAGAAGGGGGAAAAAAAAAGAAGCAAAACCAAACCTACTGCGAACTGGTCTAACAGGACTTAAACCATTAGACTACCTGACATCATTTACGCATAAGCCAGCCCAACCAAAACTAAATTAAAAAAATCATGAAAATTTTTGGTCGGGTCGGGTAGGACCCGTTAAGTTTTCTTTGACACACCCTACTAGTTATTAGCTTGGATTTTCTAAGATCTTTGTCAAGGAAGTCGGTACAAAAGTTCAGTTTTATCTTAACATGAATTGTTTACTCTCCACAGATATTTTCATAATTACTTGAAAGAATTGAGAATATAAGTTTTTTTTGTCGTACCAAATGCATTCTATTTTGCGCAATTACCAAACGTTTTTTTCTCCTCAAAAACTTATCCAAGGAATACAATTAGAAAAATTTATTTGTGAAAAGAAATTATTTTCGAAAAATAAAAGTATTACTAGCCCACTCTTTACTTTTTCTTTCTTTCCTTGACTCATTCTCTTTTGTAACGTAAAACTAAAAGTTTAGGAGGTAGGGAGTTAATCCACTCCAAAGTAAAAGGATTTAACTAACACTGAAGACTTACGGTGGACTTTGCGAAAATTGCTATTCGCTAACATGATGATTCAGCCATTTGGTTGACTTAGGTGACATGGTTGATTCAGCCATTCGGCCCCCACCGCAGCCAAAAGGGCCTTGGCCAGGGTCGCTGGGATCCATGAGCTCTGAGCTAGGAGCTCCTTCAAATCAACGTTATTCTCGTCATTTCCTATTCTCAACTTGTGGCAACGAGAAAAATGTGAAAGCAACGACTGACCATCAAAAATTTAGTACAAGCTAAAGAAAAAGAAGCAAATTGAAGCTCTCTGAAGGGCGCGTCTGCGAGTCAAGAAAGCTAGGTACCAAACTTTCACCTTTTCAGCCAATGCAAGCCTCTTGGCACTGTTGTGAGTGGACCCATGGAGCACAAGCAATCATCTCTACATGCCGCGACAAAGCTCGAGCTCGGCGCTGCGGCGGAACTCGGGGCTGGAGCTCGACGCTGAGGTGGAACTCGAGGTCTTTCAGTTTGGCTGAGGTATCGAGAGCCTCCAAAATCGTTTGGTGTAGAAGCCTAGAAGGGGAGGAAAGAAGGAAAAAAAAATAAAAAAGAGGAGGAAGAAGAAGAAAAATGCAAAACAATGTAGTTTTGAGAAGCGTTTCAAATCGTTAGTTGCGTCATGTAAGATGGATAACGTTAACTGGACATCGGATTTTCGAAGGCAATTAGCAGAAGAACTACTTGGAAATTGCGCAAAAATTTAGATTACATTCTCTAAATTGAAAAGCTTATGACTGAACATACATCCACACATTATGTTGATGACAGATTTGATAATTTTCCTGTGAACTTCCGGTCAATGGGATTGCTAGCAATCGGAATTGAACCTAGATATGATGAATGTGAAGTGCAAGTTCCCTACCACCCAAACCAATCTCGTTGCCCTTTCCTCACCTCTTTTTAATTGAAACTATTAGAAGGAGCGATCTGCACGCGGGAGAGTCGAAACTCTTATAAATTTTCGAGGATTGGATTGCCAAAAAAAAAAAAATCAAATTTCCTTGAAATCCTCTAAAATTATTGGCAAAAACAACTTGTCTCAAGTTGATTTTTCTTTTCTTAAGAATGGCTTCTCAAAATTTTGAAATTAATAAATTGCATCTTGATTTTTTTTCAACACCATATGTGAAATGACATATGTGAAAAATAAATGACAAGTAATATTTGACACGTGACTGAGACATTCTTTATTCTCTACTAACCTGATCGACATAGAAAGCTCTGAGCCGAGACGAGGATGAATGTCACGTGCATGAGATTATAGTTTCCATGTAGTGGCATATGCGAGGAATCAAACTGGGGCGTGCGCCTAATTCACATAAGTGTCATTTCCCAGCCACTTAAGCCAATATTATAGTTGTAAAACACAAACCTTTGATGATTATAATGGTTGACCTCCAGAATTATTGAAGTCAATTGATTTAGCGACAACATGGAAAGATAGACAATGTTATAGTTTCAAGGAGTTATTTTTTCAGAAAAATGTTAATATTTCTGCTGTTTTCAGAAAATATTTTTCGGGATTTGAAAAGGAAAATATGGCTTGATTTTCCTAAATACTTGTATACTATTCAGACGCTAATGATTTGCTCACAAACAACTAATGAAGTAGACACGGACATTGGAATCATGTGTCCAACCTCGATGGACCCCAACTCGAGCATCAAGGATCCAAGCACGAGCAATTGGGTCTTGAGCAAGAGCATAGGCATTGTTCCTGGGTCCACATGAGCCAAAAACGAGAACTCAATGCCCATGCATGGCTTCCTTAATGCTTTGGCCCAGGTCCGAGGCCTCGATGCCCATGCTCGGATCCTCAACATCTAGGCCCAAGTCCACAAAAGCCGAGTGTGGGGGATCCAGACATGACTACTTGGGTCTCGTGCTCAAACTTTGTGGACCTAAGCTCGGGTGTCAAGTTATTAGGCACGAGCACGTGGTCCTTAAACCTGGCCTTGATGGACCCAGGCTTGATGTTGGGGACCCAGGCATTATCAATGAGGTGCGACGACCATGGCCTCAATGGACCCGAGCTAGGGTGTCAAAATTTCGAGCATGTGCATGGGGGTCACGAGTTTGGGTTCAATTGACCCTAGGCTGGGCCTGGGGGACTTGAAAACAAGCATTAGCATTCTTGTGTTCAAGCATAAGCTTTGGTCCAAGCGTCGATATCCAATCATATTTCGAAAAATAATTTTTGATTTTTTTCAAGAGAAAATTATTTTTATGAATTTAAGCATGCACTTTCCGATTGCTTATTTTCGTAAGGATCCAAATGCTAAAAAATGGGAAAAATATTGTTTGTGAAAAAAACGGAGCATCCGTGTTATTTAGATCTTGTATAAAAGAGCAAAGATAAAGAAACTATAATCCGGTTAAAATTGTCTTGAGCTCAATTAGATTGTTTTTTTTTTTCTGCTTTTCATTTTATTACGATCATAACAAAGCATGAACCAATCAAATTTTTTATTGAACACTTCACTTCATCTCGAGTAAACCCCACAACCAATCACAAATAATCAAATTGAACATCCAAATAACACTATTCATATCGGCTCAACAACAATCATTGTCGACGAGTCGGCAATTACTCCGCCTTCTCCATGGAGTCGCAATAGCCCTCGAGGATCCATCGTGTAGCTGAGAGAGGATAAGAAGTTGGCCCAGCACTCTTGATCAATGGTTCATATCGGTCAGCAGCAACCTGACCCAAGTTAGTCTCCTCGTTGAGGAAGGGCATGATGACCTCACTGGGACTAGATCCAAAGCATCGAGTCCTAGCAGTTGGTCAACGTCTCGCAGCCCTTGTCCATCATCACCTCCAGCCGAGCCGTGAGGGGTTGGCCGGCTTTGGCCACCAGGTTGGTTTATAGGAGGATGAGGAGTCGTTAGAGGAGAACCACTCTGGGGATTGGAAGCATTTTCAAACACTTTGGAGAGCAGGGGGTGCGAGTGGGTGTGGTTTTCTGTGCATAAAAGAAGATATTAAAATATCATCGGGAGAAAAGCAATCAATCCGACCTTAGCTCAGTTGGCAGAGCGGAGGACTGTAGTGTGTATCTCAGCAAATCCTTAGGTCGCTGGTTCGAATCCGGCAGGTCGGATGCCTTTTTCTCTTAGTCTTTTACCTTTTTTTTTTTCACCTTTTGGATGTGGAAAAAGAATGAAAGTGATTTTTGTGTGGTAACTTATAAAAATTGACAATTAGTAGTATTCCAGCTTGAAATGTAGTTTCAAGTCGGAATGCCTTTTACATTTTACTTAACCAATAATTTCAATTTATATACTTTTGCATTTGGATTTTTAGTCAGAATAATACTGGATATAATAGAATAAGAAATCCAAGAATTTTATCATATTTTATCTACTGTTAGGTGAACTACAGATTTAAAGTTAGATAATATCATTGAGATTGACTTTATTTTGTTGAAATATCAGGATGCTTTAGAAATTACTAAATGATGAGTGGGTAAGCAAAAGTTTATGCCATCTAAATTCGAGCATAGTATTGACGGAGCAAACTTTGCAGAATTGGGGTCTTGATTTAGAATCGAATCCTTTCAAAATGACTAGTTGATCTTGGTCATTGTCTTGTAAGTGAGTAAATAAGTACTAAACAATTTAATTACTTTGCCTCTTTTCACAAGTCGAAGATGCACTCATGCAAGTCGTCAAGAGACCTACCTTGAAAGTTGAAGGTTGATCTCAAGTTCTTCATAACATGTTGAGATCCCTTTTGAATATTGAAAATGTTCAATCGGTTAAAGAATGAAGGATGTGATCTCATATCGCGCCAAACAATCGATTAAAGAACAAGGTTGTGAAGATACCTCATTTTGCGATTGGAGACATCAGCCTAGCACTGTTGGAGAGGCGGCCACCCTTAATAGTCGCGGCCACTGGAGATGCAGCCTAGCGCGATCGAGAGGTGGCCTGAGGAGAGGCGATGGTCATGGGAAAAACCTTGTTCTCCTTGTGTCTGTTTTCTTAAGAAATCATATCCTAGTTATGTCACCCTCCCTAAGATAATTTTATCTGGGCTAAGTGAGCTACCAAACACAGATATTACAAAGCATATCCTATCATGGCTTATATCTTAACGATTAAAGGCATTACTTTTTTCGGTTCTATTAAATTCGAAACCGCTAAAGTATTCACTACGCTCAAATGGTGACACGTGAATTCACATCTAATATTTTATCATTATCTTAATTTCAATTAATAGTTTAAATTATGATGGGGTAGTAAAATTGTGTTTTTGCTTTTGCTTAAGTTTGAAAAATTAGAGTAGAAAGAATTAAACTTAAAATTAAAATCGATCTTCATTTTGCTAAAATATTTGTATTAGAGTGATTCGTGTGTGTATATAGCAATTGATCAATTGGTCTTGTATGGAGTGCACATACTTCGAATAACGAACGACGAATTCGTTCCCCAACCAACACACCGCCTGTCATACTATGGATAGTCATGCCCATGACTGACTATTTTCCTTTATCTTCTTAGTGAGTATACTTGTTTGATTAAATCATCTATATGATATAATAAATAAAAAGGTTAATATTATGAAAATTTTAAACTAGTACATCTATAACAAATTTATTTCAAATTATTTTTTTTGACTACAAAAACTCCAAACTAGTACATTTGTAACAAATTTATCCTCCGTTAGTTTTCGTTAAATTTAACGTCAAATTATTGAGTTGAATGGCACATGACAGTTTACGGGTATACCAATTTAGAGTTTTTATCCTCTATTTGTCATAGATATATCAACTTAGGATTTTCGTGGTATTAACCCAATTTAACGAAGGGTAAATTTGTCACAGGTATAATAGTTTGGGGTTTTCATGGTAAAGAAAATTAGTTTAGGGTAAATTTATCATAGATGTATCAGTTTAAGATTTTTTATGGTCAAAAAATAGTTTGGGATAAATTTGTCATAAGTATACTAGTTTGGGATTTTTTGTAGTAAAAAAATAGTTTGAGATAAATTGTACAAATATACCAGTTTGAGATTTTTCGCGATGTTAATCCTAAATAAAAATGGGTCGTGCTTTTTTCACTCTCTCTATCACTAATCCGCTTCCATTTGCATTGTTTTGACTATTATATCTTTTGCGAGTTCCATGGTTTTGACATCCGAACGTTAGTTCACCTAGATCCGTGTTGTCCCTCCTTTTATTTTTTCTGTGGTTCCACTTCTTTGGTTACCTTTGTGCATAGCAGAGGCTTGGTTTCGGCAATTCTCAAGGCAACAATAATGGCGATGGCAAACAACCACAACGACGACGAATCGGAAGACAATTCCGCCGAATCGAGCCAAACGGCGCATCACCATCTCCAATCAATCAACGCCACCATCGCTATCCGCCAGCTTCCGCTGCTACCACTGTCCTCCCCTTCCTCGACTCGCAACTTTCTGACTCCACAGCGAGCCCCCTCTCCCCAATCGTCGCCGACTGCCCTGCACCCAACCATCGGCGGCTCAGCAACCTTGAGCTTTGCTCCGACACAGGCCTCGTTGAGATTGCGGCAGCATAGGCGCTCCCCCAAATTGGTCCCCAACCTTAAGTTCAGCATTGATGCAAACGCATCGGCCTAGCCACAATGGGGCAATTGACTTGGTGGTTTTGCCACATTCGTGAGATATGTTCGTCGACACAGCAAAATTCTATGCTTTGGATTGGGACTCAATTTTACAAAATAACTTGATTTTCTCAAGATCGTCATTGAGATTTAAAGTCATTATTAATCTTGTTAGTCCATAATTGCAACATAATTTTGACAAAAGGAAGATCAACCTACCAATTGGCTTGCTAATCTTGGAATTGATAAGTGCTTTGATACTAAATTCTTTTCATTACCTCCTATAGTTTTATTTCATGTTTTATTAGGTGATATAATAAGAATAGTGTATTCACAGCGTTAAATTTTTTTTATTCGGCTTCATTTTCATACCCAAAAAAGAGTTTTATCTTTTCTGGAGTTCAAAAATAAGGTGTTCCTATTGTACTTTTATATTTAGAGAAACGATACTTTCCAAAATGAAAAATCCTCATTTTTTTTTTTCTCGCCTTCCTAGAAAGATTAACACTTGACTCCTGGTCGCGACCTAAAAAAATCGATTTTAATCGAAAGTCGATTTAGGTGAATTCTTACCAGATTAATTAATTAGATTACAACTAATCTAGTTGAGTCTCCAAGCTCTACCAAATCACGACTTAGGGTCAGTATTTAATATGCAAAGATTTTTAAAATGGAGTCGCCACTAATCAATTTTTTTGGTAGGTCGATTAGAAACCTAAGTAAATTAGCGGAGAACTAAATTACTTCTACGAATCAGAGATTCAAAGTCCGGGGACTTGATTACGCTAGATTACTCTAACGTCCTTCGGTACCATTTTATTTCATGAAAAATCATTTTGGGTGATTAGTGGAAAATTTAGGTCACCTGATCAAAGGCAGTGTCACTTTTCAAGCTCGGAGATAGAAATGGTATGACCAGTTGAATGTGGTCATTTCCTATTCCCCATAAATTTTTTTCGAATTTTTCGAATTTTTTTTTTTTGGATTTTTTATGAAATTTTTTTATTAATGTTTTTTTTTATATATTTTTCAGTTTTCCTGAATGCAATTTGAATGGTAATGATGCATGAATGAACAAAAATGAATTCATGACACTATAATGATAAGGGAATGCGATGAAAAAGGCTGCGAAAATAAGATTAAGTTTCCCTATATGCGAAATTTACCTAATCAATTAAAACATGCAAAATATATTACGTGACTATAATGTACATGCAAACCATATGATCTATTACGTGAATAACGTAGCATAATAACGAGGAAGATGTCATGACAAAATTGTGATTAACTATATGAGTTAACAAAAATGACATCAAAATATGATGACATGACAAAATGGTATGCAACAAACATGACACGGATCGATGACATAGCAAAATGATGACGTAGCAAACAACATGGCATGCATGTGGATGACGTGGTATAATGACATAATATTATGTGACACGCGGATGATGTGACATGCAATTAATTGACATGACATAGAAAACTATATGATATGATGATTATGGTTCTAGCATATATGACGTATATATAAAATAAAAACATTATGTAAATGCATGACATAGGAATATTCTAAATTATATGAATGTATATGCACAAGATATTTTTTTGTATTTTATTTTTTTATTATTATTTAAAAAAAACATGATCAAGTTGCGATTCTTGATTGCTTTGACAACCTTGCATGACAAGGGGATGAAATATTCTTCCGCGCGAGTTTATCTTCCTTGATTACTTACGTGAACACAAGATCTGGTTGCTAGACGCTTTTTTTTATCAGCCCAACTGAACCCCCCATCATCTTTTTGCCATAAGCGAATTTCGGATTTACGTACCTCGATCCTGGAGCGGAGCCTTTCAATCCTTTTTCCATAAGCTTTTTCCGCAAAAAGCGATCACACAATCCTTCCTCTAACACATATTATGCCAAAAGCTTTGCTGAGGACGAGCAATCACATAATTCCATCCTCCAGCAATATTCCTATAAGAGCAGTGAGGTAGTAGCTAAAAAATGAGGAATTAGTGTGGTCACAAATAAACACCTTCCTTGTATAATGAGGCGTCGCCTTTCGACACTTTGGAGCATCTAAAGCTTTTCTACTGGATTTGCTTCTCTCGACACAACTATAGCCGTCAAGAAAACTGTCCTTCAATCTACCACACGTGCCCAAAAAAGTTGGTCGATCCACTCATGATTGTGGGCTCTGAAGTTTTCACTTTCGATAGCTGAAATAATTGCGTAGCAAGCTCACATTCGGTGTTGGATGTCTTGCAACAACGGAGCTCATCAAAGATGGTTCATGGCCTGAGAGATCTGCACACCCAAAACTCAAACATAATGGCGAAATTATAGAGACTTGAGCGCAATAGTGAAAAACTTTGTCTCACGTGGATATGCTCCCCGTATGAGTTTCCTTCTCTTGGTGTGTGCATTTTATTCAACTTCAACATGTGAACAAGATGAAGAGGCAATATCATCACCGCTTGACATACCCTTTTCACCAGATTTTCACTCATCATTTTTTTTGCTGATCAAACCGTGGGGAACAAACCGAAACCTCCACTTAAGGTTGGGCTGTTATTTTGATCGTATCATTGAATTACGCACCATCACCGTTTGTGATTTCTCATTTATGCTCGCTTGCTTGAGATGGATGGTGGACGCCCGTTAGTGGTTCGAGAACCTGCAAGAAAAGATAACTCCCTGTTGCATCGGATCGCAGGAAACTGCAACTAATGGCGTCATCGGTGGTCGGTCACTCGGGAAACGCTCGATCGATGGTGTGACTCGGCGATGGACTTGCGATGGCTGCTCTTTCGCGGCTCCACAGTGGACTCGACAGATCGTGGGTTGCTCGCGACTATGGCTGGCTACTCGTTCAAAGTTCGACTTGCTCACGAACGAGCTACGAATCACTCTCCAGATGCTGGTGTGACGGGGGAGGAGGATATACCCGATTCATGATCCTTTTTTGTGTGTGGAACTCTTCTCTCGTCTTTTTTTGCGCTCCTCGCTTTATTGTGTTTAGTCACGGTGAAGTCGCAAGCAGAGCCAGGCCATCGAGTTGGAGTCTCTCCAACGGAAAAAAATCGAGTCGCCATCGAAAAAAATAATGACGATCCAAGGAGCTTTCCCCCTGTTCTTTTTTCTCGAAAAATCTCCGCTCCGCCGTGAACTCTTCTTGAACGAAAATTTTAGAGAGAAAATCCAGGGAAAGTGTCGATGGGTTCCCTCCTTGATGTCCGTCCTCTCCTTTTATTTCTCTGTCTCCCTAAAAACTTTAGAGAAAAAAAAATCCCTGTATCTCCATCTCCTTTGTTTAAATTTCCTTTAGTGGAGCTCCCTCATTGCACGCTTGCAGAGTCAGCTTTTGTCCACCCACCCCCTTTTTTTATGATAATGGCCTCCACTAATGCTCCCTCTCACTTTGGCATCTTCTACAAGTGGAACCTGTGAAGCAAAAGTTTTGTAAAAATTGACACAGTGGTCGACTAATGGCCATTGCTTTTCAGCAAACGGTAGTGGCCACATCCCAATTGTTGTATCAAGTGCCAAGGATCTGCTCTTTCCTTTTGCCCAACCGAAAGCAAAGTTATATATTTGCAGGAATTTTTATCATCTTTCAACTTAGAGCACATATATTGTATCTTTTCACAGAATTTCTCCAAGGAACCTTTCCAAGTCCCTACTCCGCTTATGACTCCTGCTTCAAAAATTCACACGTGGGTGCAGCCTTCGTATGCCATGAAGAACCGGCATGACAATATCTTGGGAACAAATCATCGAACGTCGACATGGCCCCAAGACAAAATGCAATGGATGCAAAAAAATAAATTAATGCACATGAAACTATATACTAAAAAATGAATTTTTTTATGAAATAAATATTAAATTAGAAACCAAAATTTAGGTGTCAACAACATGAAAGAATCTCTCAAACAGAAGTTGAAGTGTAGACCAACACTTAGCAAACCAATTAACGGACCAACTCGAAAAGCTCTACTTCCTTTGTAATGATACTATTATAATAAATTTTCTCTACTCCCTTTGCTATATTTCACATACACAATACACACCTTGCATACATGTTTCTACAAATCAACAATGTGCAAGTCTAACAGAAATGAAATGACATACTTGATCATACAGGATCGGGAAGTCCCTCGATCCATCTCCTCTCCATGACGCAGTAGACCTTCTAAAGCAATTGTCTGATCATGCCAGGTTCATAGCCCTCGGTTGTCTTTGAGTCCCAGCCCTTAATCCTACCCACCTTTTTGAGGGATTGTCTCTAGAGAGAATTCTTCTTGGCTGCACTAACTCTCGAGCTTGCGGATAGACATGTCGAATGTGTCATCCATCAAATTATCTGGATCAATGCGGTAGAATACGAGAAAGATGCTCAGCCCTTTCTTATGCATGGCCAGCATCTTTGCTAACTTGCTGAGACACCAATGGCTCTCCACACAGTACGGAGATATGATCGGTATGGCGATAGTGGAGTTCCCAAGAGTGCAAAAAAACTGCTCTTTTGTGGGCTTCCCAATTAGAAGGCAGTGGTCATCCCAAATATCTTTACCCTAACATTTCTGAAAAAAACATACAGTGAGGAGGCAAAACCTGTGCGGGTATCAGGACCCCAAAAACTAAGTAAAATATTGTAGGAACCTCCCTTTTTCCCAAGCAATTTACATTGAAGCCAGAATTGGAATGGCAAAGCAGAGAGCATGAGGAGCTGAGAGAGGGAGAGACGAAATGAGAGAATGCCGGAGAAATGCTGTACTTACCGCTTGATGGAGAGACACCAAAATGGGAGGAGCGGCAATGGCAACGACGGAAGGACCGCCTCACATCCAATATGGCCAAATAGGTTGGTAAGGAGCATCGTCGCAGTCAGAGGGAAGTGACTATGAGAAATCGGAGTGGAAGTGGAAGCATAAGAGTGGGGGTAGATGAGTTGCAATGATTGTGAGGGAGGTTCCTACAATGTTTTCTTTAGTTCCCAAGGTCCTGATACCCACACGAGTTTTGCCTCCTCCATATACGATTTTTTTTTTCTTTAAGAAATGCTGGGGTAAAGGTATTTTGGGATGACCACTGCCTTCCAATTAGGAAGCCCATGGTAGAGCAACTTCTCCACATCCACACGAACTCCACCATCACCATACCGATCATATCTCCACACTTCACGAAGAGCCATTAGAGTCTCCGCGAGTTGGTGGAGATGCTAGTCAAGCATGAGAAAGAGCTAAGCGTCTTTCCCGTATTGTACCACATTGATCCAAATAATCTAATGAAAGACACATTCAAGATGCCTATCTGCAAGCTCGAGAGCTGATGCAACCAAGAAGAAATGTCTCTCTAAAGACAATCCCTCAAGAAAGTAAGTAGGATTATGGGCTTGGACCCAAAAACAGCCAAGGGCTATAAACCTAGCACGATTAGACAATTGCTTCAAAAGGTCTGCTATGTCATGGAGAGGAGATGGATTGAGAGACTTCTCGATCATGTACGACCGGTTATGCCGTTTCATTCTTGTTAGACTTGCACATTGTTGATTTTTGAAAATGTGTATGCAAGTGTTTATGTAAGTGAAATATAGTAAAGGGAGCAGAGAAGTTTATTATTAGTTAGTATTATTACAAAAGAAGCAGAGCTTCTCTAGTTGGTCTGCTAATTGGTTTGTTAGTGCCGATCTACACTTGAACTTCTGTTTAAGAGATTCTTTCATGCGATTCAACACCATTCATGCAAAACTGTTCTAAACATATTCATTGCCACCTAAGACTAGATCTTTTTGTTGTATTCTTTTTTCACTTCTCAGCTATTACCCATCTTGAAGATTCTGGAAATTGACTCAGTAATTTAACCGTTGGTTTGCAAATTGTAGTGTACACGACACTTTTTAGGAAGAAAAGACCGACTTCGGATGTCTATTTGGCCTTTCGCAGCCCCGACGTCCGTTTTCACTTGGCTTCTCACCTACATTTAGGCCTTGAGGCCACATGAATAACTATGCTTCGTAATGACGACTTTTCCTCCGTTGGCAAGACCTTTCTTCCAACTTTGATCATGCCATTAGAGAGTCGAGACGATTTGCTCATAAGAGGCAAAATCGTCATTTTGAAAAAAACAAAATTGAGAAAGCAAAATCATCAAAAATAGGATTGGTCGGTCAAAACAACCTGTTTTCTAATTTTTGAGATTTTTGGGATATTGGGATATTTTTTTGAGACGATTAGCCCATAAGAGCAAAATCGTCATTTTGAAATGTCAGAAGGAAAAAATCATCAAAAATAAGATCGGCCAATTAAAATGGTCTATTTCCTAATTTTTGAGATTTTTGAAATTTTTTTATAGAGTTTTTTACTTAATTTTTAGGATATCTAGGAATTTTCCATTTTTTGAACTTTTTAAAAAAACATTTTTTGATTTTTTTAAATATTTTGAATTCTTTAATTTTTTAAATATTATCAGACCGGGTCGAGGCGACTCAGCCCACGCCTCGAGGGCACCCGGCCCAGACCATATGAGTTTCAGATCGATCTAAAACGATGTAGTTTTGGATTCTCTTATTTGAATTTTCAAAATTTTTTGTATTTTATTATCCACAAAACAGCCCGTTGATAGGTTTTTTCGCGCTAATTCCCGACTCTTCGAGAAAAGCAAACAGCAAATTCATACATGGATACAAACTACAACATACCAGGAATGATGTGGATCGAAAATATGCAAATGAAACGCACCAAAACATGATTGAAAACTCACAGGAATAACCAATGTTGGTTGCCTCACCGGGACTTGGTTTTTATTTTTGTCAAAGAGGCTACTCGTGGAGGGGTTTTAACGCCCTATTCCTAGGCACCTTGGACGCGACCAGTGGCAAAACCACATACTAACATGAGCTAGAACATGTGAGGAACACTAGAAAATAAGAACAATGACAAAGCGTGGACGAAAAAATGAAGAAAAACTCGCCAAAACGCATGAACCCGAGCAGCTTGGGGAACTTGGGCTTGAAACCAAGGGCATAACCAGGTTATGCGCCCGTTTTCAAGCTCGGAAATCTCCCATCTCGTGCACTTTTTTGAAAGAACATTCGGTGTTAGAAGAACTAGGTAACACAAGGTTTCCAAAATATTAAATGCCTCAGCAAAAGACCAAATGCACGCATCACAAACATGCCGAGAAGAAGCCTTCATGCATCGCCCAAATACTTCGAAAAAAAAATTGACTAGAGACTGCCTCTAGCTTCTCAGCTCACTGAGGCATCTTCACAACCCTGTATCTCGGTCCACAAACAAAATCAGGAGAAACCACTCGTACCGTGCAAAAGTGGGTGATATGAGGTTTCAATAAAAATTGACAGTTCGAAAAATGGTCACACGACCGCGCTGACATGCCACGTATAGACCCCTTTGCACTGCCCACTGAGGCATTTTCTTAGACCCGTAACTAAGCCTTCGTGTACAACCAACAACCGAACCAAACGTCGGTGCGAAGTAATCCGCACGAGGAACATCCCTAGCCAAGAAAAAGCGTTAAAAAAGCACCAAACACGGCGAACGACGCCCTCAAAATTAGGGGTTCGCACTGTTTTCTGAAAAAAAACAATGGACAGAAACAGCCCTCCGAGGCCACTTTGCGGCTTTGAAACTCGGTCCTCAGGCTCAAGAAACGGTCAACCAAGAAATGAGTGCATACTAATACAAGTAGAGGATAGAACCAACCAGAAAACAACCAACGATTCGCGCAAAAGAGCAACGAAAACCGGCCTCAAAGTTGAGGGTTTGACTGGCTGCAGGCATTATGTCGAACACGTAGCGAGCGGCGAACAAAAGACACTGAACCGAGGCTTTTCAAGCAAATCCTTAGCATGCAATGAACTCAAACATGCTCAGCAATCACAGAAAAAATCATGGAACCAAACATTTCGGTTCCGTTTGGCCGAGAGCCAAACGTAGCCGAAACCAAGCAAGAATCAACACCAAAACAGGGGAGCTTGGTTCACAGGGGGGGAACCTGCTCGGGCGAGTTCAACGACGGCGGCAGCTTGAGAGAGGTTCCTCGGGCGTTGGTGAAGCCCCTTCGGTCCGACCTACCAGCGAACGACCCTTCCACAACTCCCTCTTTCTCTCCTTTTCCTTCTTCTGTTTTTGCTCCCTGTTCTCCTCTTTTTTTCGGTTCTGGTCTCTCTTTTTTCTTTTATGGCCGAGACCCCCCTTCTTTTCTACTCCCTCTCTTTCCTTTTTCCTGAGCTTGCAGCCCCTGCTCCTCTTGAAGCTCATATGCTTAGAACGAAGAATCTACTTCCAATCACATTTTGCTCTCGAGAGGCATACGCAAAAACCCATTTAATTTGATCTTGTTTGCCGTCGACCTGAAAAACTTGTTAAGGTAAAAACATAGCTTGTGCATATTTCAAATTTAGTCGGCACCGGGCTCGAGTAACCTTTACTCATCAAGATCAACATGAAATGCTCTAGTCTCAAGCAGTCCGATCACTCTTTTCTAAACATCTGAGAGTTGACGCCTGCGGAACTTTTTAGTCACTAGGATTTTGCAATTCATAGTATTCTTGGTACACCGGCTTGTAACGTGGGGAAAGAACAGCGAACAGAAAAACGCGATGTCAAGGAACTCTCATTTTCGAAAAGAAGTTTTCTTTTTGCTATTCTAGAACATCATAGCCATCTTAAATAGGATAGATGTGGTGAGAAAAATGATTTTGGACTCTCAATCATGAGAATTCAGACCCGGCATGCATCAAAAACATGAAAGCAACTCAACTGACCTTATCTGGGCTAAGCGCTGCAGTAGTTCAGAAAATGGCTGAAGTACAGTGCCTAGTAACTAATAAGAGGTGCAGAGAGGCCCACAAGAAGGATTGCTCCTCAAAAAAGCATTTTCTCGGCTCTAGATAATGATTTGACGCTCTTAAGAACTTCCAAATGTCAGGAAAGAATAACTTAGGGATACAAACAAAGATGCCACGTAGGACTGAAAAATAAATAAGCCCTCAATGATTGCCTCGTCTCCATACATTCGAGACGTGTGAACTTTAGCAATTGCAGGTTTGAAAATTGCGGAAAAAGAAAAAGATGCCATAATCATTACCTGGTTATCGCATCTTATAGTATTGGATTCTGGAGACCGTGCAACGTCTACCATTCAGCGAGTATTTGACCTTTATATCCACATCACGAGGATTCTTCCTGTTTGGTGCCACAGTCATGCTCCCGACCAATGCCTCACCTTCACATATAGTCAGCACGTCTTCCAAGTACAAGACTGTTTGCTTCCAATGCGTAGCCCGTGATCGAGGCCCTGCACATGGATGCAATGGATAAAACAGACTAAACAGAGCCACCTCAGCATTTTATTACATCACTCATGCGGCCGTTCATCATGAAGCCAGATGGTGCCCCCGATGACTTGGCAAAAAATCCGCAAATTATTAAACTATCATATATCTTTCCACTCATGGTGTTTTATGCAACCGATTTTTTCCCTGTTCTAAAAAACAAAGGCCAGAATGTCAAGACAAAAAAGGAGGCCTGAATGAAAAAAGTTCTTTAATAGTGTCACCTTGAGAAAAAAGATGCATCAAAGCTCAGAAGTCATTTAGTTTAAACGAACCCAATTTAAATCCAGGCAGCTAAAGAGATGCATAGCCACCCAAGGAAAAATTACATACCAGTAGAGAAGCCTGTCAACTTATGACATTTGGTAAATGACACATCAAAGTATGCTACTAGAGCATGGATGTAATCATCGCGTTCTGCCACAAGCTTAAATGAAGCTGTAAAGAAAGAATCTACAGGAGTCATCTTTGAAATATCCATTGTCTGGGAAAGGAAAGCAACCAATGTATGACAAAAAATCATGTTAACATTGATGAGAAACGAATCGAGAGAAGAGATCCTATTGTCTGATAACCGCAAATTCTCACCTTAAGCAGCTGGCATTGTTTAACAAGTTGATTCTGGTCGACTGTGTCAACAAGAGGTTCCGTCATGGCTTGCTTCTTGATGCAACTCATGTCAAACCCATAAACGTTGTTCCAAATTATAATAGCATAATAATGCCAAATTAGAGAAACACATAATAGCAGGGGTAGAGTTAACTGTTGGGCGGGAAAAAGACTTTGCAAACAAAATTCAAAAGGTCCAATAGCAAGAAGCTAAACTCACAATCAATCTTGTCTTCTTTGTATTCAGCATCCTCAATGGCTGTTAAGTAGAGTGAAGCCTTGTCAGGTAGAACAACTCCATCATTGACCTGTGAGGGAAGAAAAATGATGCATGAGTGCAAAGTCAAAACCCCTTGGAAGAGCTATGCAAACACAATAAAGCAACTAAACAGTCGAACTACCGTAACATAAGCGTAAAAGAATAACAGTGAAACATGGCAAGTTGGCAACCAGAGGTATTCTGACCAAACAAAGATCTTAAAGGAAAATAAAGGCAAAATTTGCAAGGTCTGCTATGGAAATTTCAGTAAAGGAGACAATACTAATTTATCATTTAACACAGGCATGTAACCCCATTAGGAAGTCCAATAATGAGCAGCACATGCAAGGTTATGAACTTAATAACTTGTTTTCTTTGAATCAAAACAAACTTTTGTACATTTTGTTTGTTGCTGCACCTTTGAACTAAGAATGGTAAATAAATTGTTTGTGAAGCAGCAAGTCACCTCCACTTCACCAACTTCACACAAACAGAAAGAAACGCCATCACAATGAAAAATGCAATAGAAGTTATGAATGACCAACCATGATTTCAGCCTGTTGCATTTCCTCATTGATACAATAGACCAGGAATCTCTCAACTAGAAATAGTTTGGCTGAAGGAAGAAAAGGAAGTCCCAAAACTTACACAACCAATTTGATTAGGAGAGAATAACCTTTTGGTACCTTATAGCAAATTTCTCTTTATTTATGAAGAAAAATAATTAGGGGAAAAATGACCCAGTTAGATGCCAAACTTGCTGGTATTTGAATCTCCATATTTCGCAGTTCACATGCAGTACTTTTCAAGCAGAAACATACGACATAACATGCTAAAAAACCTCCAGTCTCTCAAAAGCGTTTGCAACAAAAAGCAAGACAACCAACTTACAAGCCATTTGTCACGAGCATACAGGACAGTATTCAACATGTTCTCAAACAACAAGAAATATCCCATCCACTCAGAAATGATTATGTCAACTTTGCAACAGGAAGATCAATTTCTTCGACTTTCCCCTTCAAAACTGTTATAACTGCAAATAATGGAACAAACATGAATAGAGAAACAAAATTCAGTTGCAAAGATACTACAAGGATCAAAAGATACAATCAGACTAATCAAGGCATGTTACCATTAGAAAAACCATTTGATTCCACAATCTCCTTTGCCGTGTCAGCCATATGGGAGCACTCAACCTACAAAAAGTGTCGAACAACAATATTTATCAAACGTATAGAAAGAAGGGCAACATTGACAAGGAATACAGCAGGAGCAGATTAGGAAGACAAGGAACAAGCAAAATCAAAACACACCGCATAAACATGTTGCGCCCCGGCTTCCGCACAAAATAAGGACAGTATCCCAGTCCCAGCTCCCACATCAAGAACTACTTTGTTTTTAAATAGAAACTTGTTTTGGTAAATGACATTTTGATATGTCTTCGTTCTTACGATGTCCTTCAACATTTCCTGCAATGAAAATATAGGCACAGCATAGTGTCATGAATATAGTCAAAAGGACATGTTCAGCTCCTCATTGCTACAGAGATAGATGTCGATCTACTAAGTCGATAAAAAAAGAAAATGCAAGAGTTTGAGATCCCCTTTATAGATGTGAGAAGGTGAGGCAACACTTAGGAATCAAGGCAGGACTTCTTGGGTCTTGGCAAGGTTGACCGCCGCAAGGACAATTCCTCATTCCCAAAGTATGACAAGTGTCTAGGACAATAATTTGAGACGGTGATAACCGAAAAGCAGAGCGGAAACATGCAGAAGAGTTCAAAAATAAGTGGGTCTTCATGACGTAAAACAAACATCCCACAGTAGCGAACCACATCTCGTATTTTCGGAGAGCTTTATGGCACGCCATCAAATCTCACAACCTCTCGTTCTGACTGAGAAAGCAATCAAGCCTCTACCAAAATTATCAAAACCAAGCCGCCCCTGTTCAACTCAGAACAGGTAATATCCAACACAACCATAACATAAAATTATGGTTTCATACATTGAGATCACAATGCAGCTGTTACTAGAATGTTTTCCATGCCCTGTTTCTGAAATCTTTCTTCCGAAACAATACTAGTTATAGCCAAAAACTAAAGCGATAGAATTCATGTAATTGAATCGTGTAAAGTGAAAACCAAACCACCACGTAGACCAACTTCCCAGTAAATGAAGACGCCATTAACAAAAACTATTAGCAGTAGAACATGTCAAAACCGATATCAAACTGCTCCAAATTCACATGCAGCACACTTACTTCATGAATTCCTGCAAAAAGAAGAAAAACACAGAACAAGGAAAAAAATGTAAGCTTCTGCGACGAATGCTAATCTAATGTAGCAATGAACCAAAGACGAAGAACGAAAAGACGCGAGTAAAACGAAACTTTTATCACGAACGAAAGTAATACTCCAAGAAAGCTCCAAAAACGAAACCAGAACCGTACCGAAATGGGAGTAGGAATCGAAGGAGTAATCGGCGCTGGTCTGATTGTCATTCCCATCGTCGGGGAACGAGTCGTTGGCCTCGCAGGTTGAGGCGTCGACCATCATATCGGCGACCGCGGTGGAGTCGTCGGGGTCGCACATGACCTCGTCGAGGTTGGAGCTCCCAGTAGCGTCCTCCTGACCGCCGCCGCCGCCGTCGTCGTCCTTGAGCCGGATCTTGGCCGGCTGCTGCTGCTGATTCAAGCTCTGGTCGCCGCTCGTGGTGGGGTTGTGGCTCTTGCGACGACCCATGGCCGACGCCGGACGGAGCGTGGGACTAGGGTTTTAGGGAGGAAGCAAAAGTAACGTTACGGCTGTTGATTATGAGGGGGTTTACGCTACTTGCATGAGGAGGTTCCTTTTCTAATGAAATTATAAAAATATGCAATGATGCCGCTCAACTTTTAATTGATTCAATACGATTTCTAAGCTTTAATTTAATATGTAATATCGTATCTAAAATTTTAAATTATTTAATTTTAGCCATGAATTTTTATGCATGTTCAATTTAATCGCTAAATTAGGCAATTCATAGGACAAATTGAATCTAGAACTATAATAACCTTGAGACTAGATTGAATAATTATTAAAAATTCAAAAATTACATTGAATAATTTCAAAGTTCAGAAGAAACATTATATATTTAGTTAAAGTTCAAAAATAATATTGAATAAATTAATACTTCAAGGACGAAATTTGGGAATCATTTTTGCAATATTTTTTTCCTTTTTTTTAATTGTCATAAGTTCAAAATTTTTATCATGTGTGCTCTAAAATGTCTGTACGAAACTGGTGAACTACGGACATTTTAGAGTGCACATGATAAAGAAAAGAGAAAAAAAATAAAAAATTATAAGATATAAGTTTCTTAAATTAGATTAAATGTAAAATTATTTTAACGATACAGGTTGTCAAATTTGTATTGTATGTAAATAGATCAAATAAGTTAAATGAATCAATATAGATCGAATCATTTTTCCCAACCCATCCCGTTGACACCTCTATTCATCACTAATGTCAAACATATGTCTCTGCAACTGTCGATCCACCTCTCGTGTAGCCCTAACCTTCATTACCAGCAAAGAAATTTTATGCTGTTGTCGAATAAATTTTTATTCTGAAATAAAATTATGTCGTTATCAAATGCGTTTTTCTACTTAAAAACTCTTGTTCATTACTTAAAAGACAATAACAAGATGTTGTAAAATCCCTTATTGTATCGTAGTTGAAAAATAAAGTTCATCAATCATAATTACCAACGAATTTTTATTTATCAACTACAACAATTATCCTTCTATTTACTAATCCCTTTTTCGATGGTAAATTGCCTTCACTGTATGTCGTAGTGTCCAGTGATTTGCCATAGGAAGTCACTTTCTGAATCCCCCCACCCCCTCCTTCTAACTTTGCTATATGTCTTTGCAGAGCACGGAAATTGAATCCTGCACTTATGATAATAGTATCTCCACTCCATGATCCATTTACTAGTAGAGCTATATATGCCTATTGGCTAGGAAGTCACTTTCATGTAGTCAAATTTTGGCCAAAATAAAAGGAAGTCCTCGAATGAACTCACGTGTCAAAATGGAATGATGTTTTGAGTTTTGGCTCGCCTAGCATCAACCTAGCACGATCGAATGTATAAACGCCCATAAGCTGGACAAGCGGCGTCTTCCGACATGTTCAAATGTCACAAAAGTTTGGCATGAAAAAAATGCCCTTTATTCTCTAGACTCGGAGTGTAAAGCCATACTTCCAGCACATAGCGGACTAGCTTTTGAACTTGTTCTCTCAGTTCTCGAAGTGAACAGGGGACTAGCTCGGAGGCCATGGTGCTCCTGCCATCACGGCTTCAATCTCCCACGTCCGGCGAGGGACGTCTGTCATGTTCTTGCAACCAGTTGCAGTAACACAGTGTCACAGTTGAAAGGAAAACGAGAATGTATTAGTCCAAGTAAAACACAGTAGGCATATGAAGACTTGGAAAATTGCTTGCCAACTGCTCTGATCTTTGCTGAGTCATGCAAGCTGCATGTTCAGATATGAATTGCCGTATTCTAGTAATTTGCTTATAACTCGGCCACTTGGGCCCGACTTTTTAACATCATAGTCAAGCACAGACTGATCAGAAAACATATAGATGACCAATAGGAATCCTACGACCGGATTATCGATGGATAATAGTGAACTCCAAAGGAAGACCGAGAATACAGGGAGGATCTGATTGGACAGAATCCAAATCCTAAGGCTCAGCCTTAATGGCATACAACTTCTGATAACAGAGAGATGAAGCACATTTCTGTAGTAAATACTATATAGTCGATTAAATATATGAATTCCAGACTAGGGGAAGAAATCGCTTGAGAAGGATTAGCATTTTGGGACTAAGAATAATGGATATAGTGGTGATGTTCATTCTGACTTTAAGCTGACTCGAATTGAAAGCAGCACCATGACTTGGGGTATATATGTCCAAAAACTATCCATCCGGAGTCAAGGTATCCAAAGAGAGTTTAGAAAACAGAGTACCACGTCGCTTTCAATTCTCACTCCACCGAATTTTCTGAATCTTCCAATAGCATCATGATTGAAGAACTTTGATGTGTTTGCACTTTCCATTGCCGGATCCAATAAAGCATCAATAAAGTAGCATCCAGGTTCCACCGTTATCACCTGAATCAAGGTCAATTCACTGCTGATTTACATAGGTAGCATGCTAATGAAACAAATAAAAACAAAATACCTTGTCAGATCAGCACACCAAGAACAGCAAAGAGAACAAAAAGAGTACTCTCGAGGTCTCCTTGCCCTTTTCAACCAGAGGAGGAAGGGGGAGGGGGGGTGGAGGGGGGGTTTGGGAAGGTCTCCTTGCCCCAATATTTCTCAGCCAAATCACGATTAATATTAACGGCAGAGAGAACTAATACTAAACATTCCTTCCGGAGTTCTCTGACTGTCCACAATGAACTCAATCCAGGTTCTTTTGGTCTCTCCAAGCCCTAGAGATTATGGAGATTCTTAGTATCACAATTGCCAAAGATCAGAACCAGCAAAGAAGATACACAAAAAAAAATTGATTGTTTTAAATCTAAAAACCTGCAGGTAGCCGCCGGGATCATGAGTATCAATACCCAATAGATGTCCCAGCCCATGGGGCATAAAGGCTGCCCCCAAACGCTCAACCATCATATGATCCAGATCACTGAAATCCACAAAAACAGACTAGCATTAGTTCATGGAGACAGGATGATGGAAAGACGACATATCCTTGAGAATTAGTTACCCAGATATGATGCTTCCTTCCCTCAATGACTGGAGAATAGTCTTCTCTGCTAATCTGCAACCAGATGGAGCAAACGAAATTACATGACAAGTGCAAGCTTGGAGGGGAAGACACATACTAGGCTAGAAAATCTCAGCAGCAGTGAGTTACTCTAAGAAATTTTTTATAATTAATTAGACTTGTGACACTGCAATTTACCATCCACAATTGCTAGCTGTCCCTTCACTTCAGAAGCAACAGCAAACACAAGGGACTGGTTTTATGCTACAATCAACACGATGACTCAAAATTTGCTTCTAAAACTCTAATATAAAATTCAGTAGCAAGAGAGAGCCAAGGGGAGAGTCGTTTCCTCTATGGCAACATAGCAAAGTCAAATACCACAGAGCATTAAAAATCTCAAAGATAATCTCGTAATAAGCTTTGCCAAAGCATCCACTGAGATTAGTTGAAGTAAAGCTACTTCATTGGAGCAAAATGAATAAAGACATAGAGAGAAAATTTTGATTTCAAATAACTAAAATGCCACTGCCAATTGGCAGTTGAGAGTTTCACTTGGTATATAAGAGCAATGCGATGCTACACCATAGGAGCACTCTTTGTTTAAGCATCCCTGAACTATAGAAGAAGGATTTTCTTGACTATTACTCAAAATCAAAAGCCCTTGAGTAGAACTTCGCAAATTTTGCCATCCACACTTACTTGTGCATATCTACCCAGCTAACTCCAGGTTTCATAGCAGCAATCACCACATCATGTGCTTGAAGTACTGCCTGAGAAAGCGACAAAAAGATCAAAACTCTATATGATCAGGCTTTTGAGACTGGAAATAAACATTTGATTAGCAAAACTGTCCTGCCATTCTCTCCACCCGTATACCCAGACAACCTTGGTGATAGTTTCTACTGCACCTGCAGTTGCCTTTATTCATAGCTAATTTCTACTGCAACTGTAGTTGGCTTTTCATATAGTCAATTTAAGTACGCAACTTACATTGTATATTAGACTCTGATCACTTGTAAACTTGCCATTCACCTGCACAAAATGAAGCTGACGGTAAGAGGGGATACTTGTAGCTCTGACACAAAAAGAAGATAATCGATCTTGTAAACTCCACTTCCTTCTAAAGCCAAGGAGATCTCCATCGTCCCTATCAATAATTATCCATAAAGACCACCCATCGGCAGAAGATAAAGGATAAACATTCATAAAACATGACTGAGACATTATGAATTTATGAAATAGCCAATAACTGCTTGTTTGAACCTAGGAGAGCCTTTTAACCTTGCCAATGTAAACAATAGTACCTGGAACAAGCAGGCCTCAACCATGAAAAGGGTAATTGATTTTTTTTTTTCTGGTTAACTTGTTTGGGATAAAGGTGATGTTGATGTTTTGGTTAACCTGTCCATGATAAGTCATCGAACTTTCTTGCCTTTTGAAAGAAATTGGGTAAGCCCATGGCAGGATGTAAAATAAGTTGAAGGAAAACAGAAAACCAAAATCAAAATTGTAATCAATAAATAGAAATTGAATGGGAGAAGTATTAGCAGAACCAAGATCCCATGTCAAGCCCACAAAAGTACACAAGAACCAGAAACTCACTGGGAATGAACAGGTAATATCAGATCCATAAAAATGATATTCAGCTCCCATATCAAACAATGCCATATCCCCATCCGACAAAGTCTGCAAAGAAATCCACAAGAAGTAGAATTTACCAGCTTTATTTAGCTTTCATGAATCTGATATGGAAATTAAATAAGAGCCAGTTATTTAGCTTTCATGAATCTGGAAAAAAAAAAAATCAAACAAATGCTGAAAGGAAAAAATTGGACATGTTTAGAGGGTCAAACCAAATTGGCCACATTGGCTTTTGTTTAATGACGACAATAGACAGTCTAAGCTTTAAGCTAAATCAGTTTCATGAGCAAGGCTTAACTTAAAATTCTGGTTAGTAGCAGTAATCCAGACTAAGCGCAGTTCTATGGGCAGATTTACATCTGGAAGGACTTGTGGGTTTCATTTAATGGCAACAAAATCAAGATTCCAGCGTATCAGCAAGTTTTTTACAAAATTTACTCGACTTAGTCCACAATAGCATAAATCAGCTGCACAATGATTTTATGATTCTTACTCATCTTTTCTCTTCCCAAAAGCCAAGTGTGTGTGTGTGCAAGAAACCATGCTAGCCTAAGCTTACGTTCGTGAGTGCATGCCACTTTACCTAAGCAAACATCCTCTGCCTAAAGCAATGCCCACTTTAGGTTAGGCATTTTCCCCAAGAAACAAAAATTAACAATTTCAGGAGATGGAGGCTTAAATTACCCGGTCATTTGGAGCAGCTGCATGCCCATAGTGGAGAACAGCACTAAAATACATGGAAGAAATTATTGTTACTTCATACTGGCAATATTATAAGCAGTCTAATCACAGAGAAAAAGGAAATGCTACATTCCACTATTTCAACCAAAAAAAAAAAAAACTATTCTGTTGCGTGAGTCATACTCTCTCTATTCCAGAGACACATACTATCAAAATATCAATAGCACACCATAGAGATTGAGGAAATCAGCAGTAATTCGAAAGTTGAAACAAAGTCAGCAGTTCTTGGAAATATACTTCACTATCAAATGTGCCACTCACACTGTAGAACATTTGGTATTCGAATAGAAATAACTGTTCAACACAAGGAAAATGCATGGAAAAGAACTTTTATCTATTGAAAAATCCTCTGCAAATTCAGTAACTAAAGTAAATGATCAAAATAGAAATATAAGTCCTATAATTGTCGTAAAAATCCAATTCGACAAATGCAGTGAGCAAACCAATCAACTCAAGCCAGCACTATGTACATGCCAATAACACATTCTCTTTCAAAGATTCTGCAACTGTTTTAGATTGTTCAAGATCATAGTGGAGCTCTCATATTTTCAAGATACCAATGCCATCTCAAATGCTTGCTATGTCTTACTTACAATAATCTTTACAACTAAGAACATTCCACAATATCCGCCCTAGGGTTTTGTTGTGTTGGGGGCGGGATGGGGGGAAGGTTGAGACAGTTCTCTCTTGTCTATTGTCCCCAGTAAATTAGTTAAACCAGTTGCAAAGTCCAATTAGCACATCCGATGGGCCTCCTGGTCCAAACTATAGGAACCCAATTACTTTCAGTATGTATTTCCAAGTTCACTTCCTGTAATATTCTAACTGTTGTGGAAATTCCTTCAAGCAATTTGAGGTTCTTCTATTCACACACCAGATCTTTCATATGCACATGCTAGAAAAACCAAACCAACTTTTTGTATCCTAAATCTCACCTGTTTCCACCGGTGGCACAAATACATGTGTATGAGCAGTGGCGGCACCCACCATACATGTATGTGTGATGAAGAAACATGCTTTCTAATTGGTACTCTTTCATGCCAACTCTAATCTTCCTCATTACCTGAACAAGAAGAACACATAATAGACTAAATGAAAAAATGACTCAACAAGCTAAGGATAGGAGAGAATGCTCCATAAAAATCAAATAAAGAAGAAACAGATTATTGCATTTCCAATCTGACATCTGACTAGACAGTTTTTGAAATCGAAAGTTGATCCCAAAGTTGTGAGAATGCCAGACAAGTCATATACTTTTGAAGGCTGACATCACTGTCTTCCCCAAAAACCAATAAAGAACCATGACTTACTTTTTTTTTTGTTTTGCAATATTTATATTTCACAAATTCTTCATTATGCGGACATGGAAAGAAATATGCAACATATTGACAATAGCTCCACTACTTATATTTGGCTAGATAAGGAGTCAGCACTGTTCAAGAGTACATCTTTACAGCACACATGTAAATACATTGCTATACATCCAGAAAGAGATAGATATTCAGAAATAATCAATTTTGCAACAAAGTCAACCAACTAAATTATCCCATCATCATACTTCATAAATGAACTTCCCCAAGTGGTCTCAAGCACATACATCTATTTTCACATATATACATGTTTTCTCTTGGCCGATAAATGTATACATGTAAAAGTATACTAAATTGTCAGTAGTAATTTGATCATACATAGTGTTGTTTCTTAAGTATTGTTTTTTCCTCCCTCCATCCACTGCAGTAGATTACCATAACCTATAATGTGCCCATATGTTCATCTACTATAAATGAATAATTTCATATACTCATCCAAAAGAGGAATTATTTTAGGATGATTAGAGGCTTCTATGTAGAAAACATCAAAATGTTCGACAACCAGTTACCTCAACATGAGCTTCAGAGCTTATATCATTGGCAAACTGAATCACAGCAAGCTCCAAATCGGACTTTGTAACACGACATTCAGTCAAAATAGGATGTAGGGTGGTCAAGTCTGTCGCAAAGTTTTCCACTCCCTAACAAGAAGTCCAAGGAATGTCCAAAAGTTGACAAATCAATGAAATTGGAACAGAGAAAGACTTATAACCATGCTATGCAAAGACTAGGACCATCATTATGCTACGACATAATAAATGCAATTGTAACTGGAAACTAGTTTCGAAGAAGCAAAGAAGACAGAAGACGAAATAACCTCGAACTCAGCTGGTTTTGAGAAATTGTTACTATCAGTGTTAAGCCCATGCAAGAGAAACAATGAAGGTTTTTCCTGTCCTTGGAACAGCTCGTGGAGAACTTTTACAATTTCATCAGTATAAAACACCTTGTTGACCATGTAATTTTCCTACAGAGCAGAAACTGTAAGCCGTTAGCCAAATCATCCCTGGCTTATATTGACAAGTGAACTGGAAGATCAGACAGTCACCTCGAAATATGACAAAGGCTTTATTTCTCCCAGCCAAACAGCATACTCTGAGGGAAGCCTAGGAGCAAAAAGCAGAGAGTGTCCACTCATGATATCCTTCAAAAGAATTCGTGATTAACGTCAAACTCAAAGTCTTATAAGTCGTTTTTCTCCGGCAGCACATCCAAACAACTATCAATTCTGATGTTCCACCGGCTAAGAACAAAGTACATGGACCGTGGAAGACAAGCGTGCAGACAACGAAGAATTATGCTCACAGCAGAAATCAGCACTTTAAAAAACTGAGCAAGCACCACCAAACAGAAAAAAGCTTGAAAAAAAAAAGATATACTAGAAACAAAGGGAATAAGAGATCAAAATAGAACAATTATAGAGTGCAATACTGATGAAGGACCATGCAAGGCCAGTCACCGCATTTTGAACCAAATCAAATTGCTCTTCAATGTATTGCTGCAAAAACAAGACAGTGCTGTAATGAATTGATCGCCAACATGACTGTATATAACTCGGCCACTAATGAACGTCTTCCAGACTAGCAACATTATGGGTCATCTCAATTCTTACAGAGACCAGAATCAAAGCTCTCATCTTATGAAACAGATTGGACCAAAATTCATTCTCAAGAGTCAAGATATGGATAGGTAATCATCGAATTAGCATTCTAACGGTAAAGCAATTGTCATTGATCCACGTTGCATTCATGATCATAACTAAATAAATAAAGACTAGCTGTCATGAGGTTGCATTTGGCTCACCAAAACAAGGTGGTAAAACCCTGTAAGCCATCAGAAATGTGTGCCGGGTGATATTTGTACATAGAATAGGAGAACTATAATCGTGCCTTTCTCCACTTATTGATGTTGGCTACAACAATCCTTAGACATCATTCTACCATATCATCAGTGAATTCCGAGTCAAGGCCCTATTTAAACTTCTCCAATCCTTCTAACTCATACTCCATCACTAAATTACATTTACTTGCAAAATGCCTAAAGGCCATTAGTTTTTATGTCCATACCTCTTACCTGCATGCACAAAAGATTTCCTGGAAAAAGTCAATTGGTGTGTAGAAGTTCTCCAACCAGTGCAACAGAAAAGGAACAGGTGGTATTTTCACATTATCAATTAGGTACATTGTAGCATTGTCACCTGACGTAATTAGCAAGCATCCTGACAGTACGGTTTATTTGTGAACTAACGAGCAATTGACAATCAAAAGGAAACAACAGAAACAAGTAACGTAATTTCCATTCCATCTCTATGAAAGGAAAAAGATTGTTCAAAAAATCAAGGAACTCACGATAGCTCCAAAAAATCCAGGCTCTGTTACTCCAAATAAATAAGCAAAATAGCTCTCCTGCCTGAAAATCAATTCAGCCATCAGTCAGATAAAACAATCATGATTCAGTACATCAAACGCTATGGTGTTTATTGAACCTGAAACACCATTTCTAATCAAACCTGGAGAACAGTAAGATTACAGACACAAACTTAAGCGATGAATCACAAATGGACTAGCCTTTTCAAAAAAAGAGTTTGATTGAGAAAAAAAAAAGTAATATTTTCAAATACCTTTCGATGGCGGAAAAGGGAGATATTGAAGACGTGCCATCCAAACTAGTGCGCAAAAAAGAATCTATAACGTTTTAATATACAATGTGGTAATCAACGAAGGCTAAATTCTATGTAGTTTCTCCACAATTACCAATAAAACTATGAGTGATGGGGAGAGTGGCAAAAGGCGACCAAATCCACGAACTCTCTTCTTGTGCCTCAGTTTTCGTCATATTGGATCCTAGGTAAACTGTTTCCATCACATGCAACTTAATTGTCTCGCTAATAGCAATATTCCATCATTGGCCCAAAGAAAATATGAGTATCTTTTGGTAAATCATATGCACCATATCATACCATAAATCAAGCAAGGCTGGCATATAGAACTTATTTGCAATAGGTGTGAAATCAAAGCATGTACTGACCAATACGACAACATTTTCCCAAAACTTCCAGCATTTAAAGCGCCTCCCATGCCTTTGAAATCAACTGAATTAAAGAGTTCTAATATTGTACCAAAGACTCCGTGTTCTTCACAGTTACAGTTTGCCTCCCTCATTTTACTCGATTTGCCAACACAATGACCAGCAAATCCATTAGCATGAGCTCACATTACTATGCACGCAAAGTCACTTCCTAAGCGATCCAAAATCACGCACCTGAAGAGCTCTGTGTGATCGGTGTCGTGGCGCGTTTGCTCCTCGCCTCCCTTCCCATAATCGAATTAAGCACAACAAAAGAAAAAAGCCAAAATCAAACAGAGATTCTTAAGAAAAAAAAGAAAAGCAACCTGACAGAGTTGACATGACACGAGCACCGTAGATATCAGAGATTCGGTCCGGGCGCGGACACCGACCTGAAGGAAGACGCAGCCGTGGAGAGGACGATCGCAATCACTGAGGCTCTGGCGGAGCGATTTCAGGAGCTTCTCGCGGTTCCGCACGTGGAGCTCCATCGGAACAGCGGGAGGCGATAAAGACGACGGCGATGCGCCGGACTCCATCACTACTTCCACAGCTTTCACAGCGAAGAAGAAACGGGCGTATGCCGCATCTTTTCTTATTGCATTCACGGCTTTTTTCGAACGCGAAAGTTTGTAAAAGGAACCAATTCCTCCTGCCCTGAGTCCTCGGCTAACGAAAGAAATGACCGCGGGGCCAAGTGATATTTTATCTAGAATCTGAAATCCATATCTTTTATTTTTTGAAATCTAAAATTTATCATGCATATCTTAAAATTTAGAGTCTACCTACTCTATTGCAGATTCTAAAATTAATTTCAGATTCACGTGTATTCTTAATTGAACGATTGCGGTGATTATTCATATTTAATGACCATCACATGCTATAAAACTCATTGACCACGATTCATATTTAGACACACGAAAAATATGAAATATTACAAAGTAAATATCTCAATAATAAAGTGTTTTTGGATTATATATTCATATTGGATACCATGAAATATCACGAAATGACGAGAATGACGTAAACCAATAAAAATTATCAACACTTGCTTCGGAGTTCATGTTTCACCTGTTTAGAATCTAAAACCTACTTATCAAAACAGATTTTTTTTATTTTTGGAATCTGAAATTGATCGGTTCCATCGATCCGATTCTCCAAATTTCAAGATCAACGCGAATATGAAAGCACGGAGCCCGGAAAGAAGGGCTCGAGGCTCAAGGATCGGTGCATCGATGCCCATGCTTTTTTAAAATGGGGGGTCATGATGTTTTTCCTTAATCCATCTCCCAAATTTTGAAGATGCTATGTTCTGATGTGCATGCTTTCATTCTGGGCATCATCATCTGGTGATTCCTTTAAGCAGCTGCAATTCAGCATATTCATTTTCCTCTGGCATCTGGGTTCCATCTCAAGAGCTAGATTCCCAAATTAAAAATAATAATCCAGAACGATCATGACGGGTTAATAATCATTTCCCTTTCTTAAAATAATCATCAAATTGATTTGGGGTTCGTGTTTAATGCAAGTGGGAGCACGTGCGAATGGTGATTGGCCCACGCAAAGTTCTATGATTGCAACGGTTTCTGCTGCACGACGTTGCCAATTCGACATTTCGTGAAATTTGTCAAAAAAAATCATAATTTCATCATATTGTGGCCAATCTAGTCATAAATCTTTCAAATTCATCAATTAAATTCTAAATATTTTGACACTTTCCTAATTGAGTTCATTAGATGAATCTAATCGTAAATCGTCGACTTGAACGATGATTGCGTCACGTAGAAAGATGGCGCTGAAATAGATAATTTTTTATTTTTTATATCAAGTTTGTCGAGAGTTTTGCCACTGCAATCGATAAAGGCTTCGCGGCCCTTGCCTATAGCAAGGCCTCAACCCTCGTCGAGCTTGGCAGACAAAAAAAAAAGGAAAGAAAGAAATAATAATAATAATAAACAATTAATTTTTTTTAAGAAGTTAAAAAATTATACATGTTAGCACCGGTCATGTCATGTAGGATGTTCAGGTCGATGGTTTCTTACTAAAATTAGTCGGATTGAATCGGTTGGTAAAGTATGAAATGTTTAGGATTCAATTAGCAAAATTGAAAGGTTCAATATTTAATTGACTATTTGCATTCGAGTCTATCCAATGAATTTTGTTCAAAAATAGCTGACATGAATAAATTCTAATGATACTTTATTATTTTTATTATTTTATTTTGTTTTCCTATTTTTCTTTCTCCTTTTTTTCCCATTCTTTGTCCTCCGCCAATCGAGAAAGAAACGAAGAAGAAGAGAAAAATATTAAAAATTATCCATGCCAATGTTGGCTACGCCATGTCATCGATTTTCTCAAAATTGACCGGATTAACTGAATTGGCATAAACGAAAAATGTTTAGTATATGATTGATACAATCACAATAGGTTTGTGAATTTTTTTGTTAATATTCCTTTGCAATGTATTTAGAATTTTTTGGGCAATTTATGTGATTATCTACTGCTAATCCTCTCCTGTGAAGCGTCATTAGTCTCTGCAAATGTGTCATAAGTCCGTCATGCGGGGCATGAATTGAATTCACTCTAGAATTCTATTAGAACTTTGATGCTTTATTAGACGATGCAGACTTGTGATAAGTTACGTAGCGCCAACGCCAACACATGATACAACATGACATACATAAGTGTCGTTTTTAAAAAAATGAAAAATCTTAACACATTGGGACACGTTGTATATTAAATGCATATTTTTATAAATATTATAAATTATAATTTTTATGATTATTTCAATTAAATTAATCTGATTCAAATTCATAAATAAATAATGAAAAATGAGCTGACGATAAATTTACGCTAAAGACATTAATATAAAGATGTTGAAATGTGAGAGCCGAGAGGGTGAGAGAGCCCAAGAGGAGAGACATCATCATGCGAGAGGGGTTACCCCTAAAATATTGAATTTTTTTAAAATTGACTTTATGAGTGTCGGAATTCCCTACTCACGCATTTTGTGTGTTCGATAGAATTGATCGCGTATTGAAAGTGTGACATGTGCTGATCATGTGTTGGACACCTACTCGAAATCCCTTTGAGAGTGTCTGTGCTTTCTAGATAATAAAACTGTCATGCGAGGCAAGAATTGAATCCACGCAAGATTTTCATTACAACTTTAATTAACGACGGCTATGTACTTTGACTTGTCAAGCTCAACAAGCATCGAAAGAACCTTCGCCTACGGCAGCTAAATCTTGAATAGGAAGCTTCTAAAATGGCTCTTGCTTTCCACGCATCACCGCTTTTCCATTATTATCTAAACCCTCGTTTAAGGCAAAGTATCTTGACATCGATGTTAACTACTTTCCACGAAAGCACGCAAACCCGTCCGTTGATGCATATTGAATATGACTCCCGATCCATATGGTCAATGGGAAAAAAATCATGATTTTGATTGGGGATAATAATACAAATAATCCCTAAATTTTAACTTAATATATAACGTAATCCCTGAATTTTTAATTTGATTAATATGGTTCATGAGTTTTAACCTAATATGAATATGATCTATGAACTTTTAATTTGATCAATATGATCCTTAAACTTTTGAAAGGTGTTCAACTTTAACCCAATACGTTCCAAGAGTTCATATATTCAATGAATTCATGGACTATATTAATCAAATTAAAAGCTTAGAGACTATATTCACACAATACGTTCCAAAAGTTCATATAATTCAAGGAATTTATGGACTATATTAATCAAATTAAAAGTTTAGAAACTATATTTACATTGGGTTAAAGTTTATAGATCATATCGATCAAATTAAAATCTTATGGATTACATTACATATTCAATCAAATTAAGCGATCATCTATGTCAAATGTATTAAATATTACTCGGCATTCCAAGATTATACGATGTTGATGGCATGCTTGGTAATTCTCAAGCGTTCGAAAGAACTAAAAAAAAAAAAACGTTTTGATTAAACAATGTCGCCCCGTTTGAAAAAACGATGACTCTGTTTTCACGTTTTTTTGTAAAATTGTAGTGGGGAAAGGCGAATTTCTCTCGCGCTCTTCTCGTTGCGGGGCCCCACACGCCGTGCTTCTAGATAGAGTGAATGGCCCCCTTATTTTTTTTTCCGAACAGCTGAAAACCAACCAATCAGAACGCGACAGATGGGTCCGCGACCTAGCGTACGATGCGTAGAAAGAAAATGGGCACATCACCATCGTTGTGATGTCGCCAGACAAAGAAAAGGGGCAAAACTGACATGAAAGGCCGCGACGTCGTCTCGCTTTCCATTCGATGCAACAGGCAACGAATGTGGGACCCTCGCTTTAATGCATATCCTACGAGGCCGGCCCCCACCACGATTAGTTTTTTTTTTTTCCCTTCCAGTTCTATCTTGTTGTCGACCCACTAAAAAAAACAATCTATCTTTATCATATTTTTTATTTTTTATCGAATATTCTATTCTATTTTATTAGTTACACATTGCGAAATTGTGCTCCGTCACTCAAGCATACCCATCCACGCCTTACTAAGAAGTTAGGAAATCGAACTCCTCACCTCTCCCTTTCTGAGTAAGAAGAATGGGCACTATGAACAATGGAACAACCCCTAATGGTTCACCGCGGTTAATTCCATGACTCAGAAAATGTAAAACATGTAAACCAAAAAAAGTACAAAAAGGAAACTGTAGGACAATAAAATATCAATCGAAACCCTAAATTACACCTAATATCAATATTCGAAATTTATTTTTCGTGCCCACCAATACCTCCGAGCTTGTTCCAAAGCAAAAAAAAAAAAAAAAAACTCTCTGTGTACCATAAATCGCGACGCTAACATCCAAGAGTTTCATTTTTTGTACCTTCCATACCCCCAAATTTGTTTTAGCATGACAAAAATTACAATCAATCACAACCAAAAATCCTAAATCTTGCCCCTAAGCTTTTGTTCGTGCCACCAATACCCCAAACATCTGCTATCGAGGGATGGAATCCATCAGAAATTTTATTCAAAGTCCAAAGTCTAGATTTTCTCATTATAGATAGAAGGTATTTTTGTCGTATCGATATATATTTGGGGGTTTTGATGATACAAAAAAAATTTGTCGGATATTGGGGTTAAAGTGGGTATAGTTCATGAGTTCCGTTGACAAAGAAATTATAGCCTTTGATGTTATAAGTCGACATTATTCATGAATTTTTGCAATATTAATCCCCCCAAAAATAAAATCTTTATTTTGCAATGTATGACAAATAACAACTGAACCCCTGAACAGGTCCTAAAAAGGCTTAAGGAGTGACGAGAAAAGGAACTCTATGCCCGATATGATGGAGGAACCTTCTGCCATTGATGTTATAAGTCGATATTATTCATGAGTTTTGGCAGTATTGTCCCGAAAAAATGAGTTTTTATTTTGCAACATATGACAAATAACATCCTGGACCTGAGCAGGTCCCAAAAAGGCTCAAGGAGTGACTGGAAAAGGAACTCCTCACCCGATATGATGGAGGGATCTTTTGGCCATTGATGTTATCAGTTGGTATGAATCAAGAATCATGACCTTTTGCGGTATTATCCTCCCCCAAAAAAAATTATCGTTATTTCGCAACGCATGAGATCTTTATGTTTAGAAAAGAGAATTCCACCCCGCGCAATTGGAAAAAGCCGAAGTCAAAGTCAATCGACGTCCACAGTAACTTCCGTGCACCTTCCCGCGCCAAATCTGTCCCCTACGATTGCTTAACGACCCCGGTGGAGTAATAGTCCCCACCCGTGGCCGAGTCGAATTAGAATCCTGGAACGTTCAATCCAAAACCAACCGAACGCGTCTCGATGCGGCGTCGTCCTCCTCCTCCTTCGCGTGCATCGTCTCTCGCATGAGCACGATCCTCGCTCCCTTCCTCGGATCAAGCGATCGCTTCACCTTCTCCCTCTTCGATTCGGCGAAGCATTCGCAGTCTAAGCAGCCCCTCTCTCTCTCTGTAACTTGAGCTCCTGCGAATCGCGGTCAGAGTCGTTCGGTTCGCGCTGAGAAATATGCTTCACAAGAGCTTCAAGCCCGCGAAATGGTGAGTTTTCCCCTTTGGCGTGCTCCTGCTTTCCGCTTTGTTCGTTTGTCGATCGGCGGATTGCGGTGGCTTCGATTGATTGTTGACCGGTGGTTGTGTTGATTTTTTTTATTTTGTCGTTGGTGGTGAATTGTGCAGCAAGACGGCTTTGAAGCTGGCCGCGTCGCGGCTGAAGCTGTTGAAGAATAAGAAAGAGGTCCTGGCGAAGCAGATGAAGCGGGAGTTGGCTCAGCTGCTCGAGTCTGGTCAGGACCAGACTGCTAGGATTCGGGTGAGTTTTTGTCTTGTTGGAGATTGAGACGACTCAATTTCGGACCATGCTTGTTGAATTAACGTTTAGTTAGATGGAAAGTTGACGTGAAACCTTTCGCACTGTCGATTTTAAGCTGGTTGTTATTATTATTATTTTTTTTCCTTCAATTTTCGTTGAACATGGTTGCCTTAATCTATTGGCCTATCCATAGTTGCGTGTTCATGATTGAACGTAGCCAGGATACAGATTGGTGACTCTTTCCTTTGAAAAGCTTATATATCTCCTTCGAAATTACGACTCTTTCCTTAACAAGTGAATTTCTGCTTAGAATGGTGCTGATTAAATCTGTCTGGCACTTGTATTTGTGCGATAAAAATCTGAATTATCTAGTTTCTCATGAGATTACTGCACGTGAACTAATAATCGCGACGAGGGCAATCTGCTAACGTGGTTCATTCTCGTTTGGCTTCAGGTTGAACATGTTGTGAGGGAAGAGAAGATGATGGCAGCCTACGAGCTTGTTGAGATATATTGTGAACTTATATTGGGCCCGCTTGCCTATAATCGAGTCACAGAAGTATGTGGCCATGATTGTTTCATTTCATTAAACTCAAGTTTCTTTTTGTCATATGTTACAAATGTACTGCATTTAACATTAATATAGACACCGAGCTGAGAAGACAGCACATAGATAGAGCAAAAGTTATCCAATGACATGATGAGTTATCTGATGATTCTTCTATGTCGGGCTTACAGATAGTGTTCAGAGTAGAACTATATGCCCCAAGGACATCTTGAAAGGGCTTTTTGTGCAAATGCATATTTTCTATAGAGGCATCTTCTGTGTCACCTTTCTGCTCCCAGTTGTCGATTGATAATAAGCTTTATCTGAGACGCGTAGAATCTGATGCCTCTCCTTCCTTCATTTACTTTTGCACCAGGGGCTCTTCTTCCTTGGTGTAGAATACACTACACTACAACCCCTCTTCCCTTTCTTTCCAGACCTCAACCATTCTATTAGCAGGAATTCTTGTTTCTCCCTGTAGTCCACGATTTGTTTCCACTGTGTAAGCACAACAGGGACTTAAGTGGGCTCACCTTGATGCTTGGGAGTTCCAAAAGAAATGATAGTCTTGCCTTTTTAGTGCTACATGAAATTCTATGTTTTTATTTTTGTTGAGAAATATAAGATTAGCTCTCTGTACATTTCCAGAAACTGCCCAATTGACTTGAAGGAGGCTATTTCAAGTGTAGTATTCGCATCTCCGAGATGTGCAGACATTCCTGAACTTATAGATATCCGCAAACATTTTAGCGCAAAATATGGAAAAGATTTCATTTCTGCAGCTGTTGAGTTGCGTCCAGATTGTGGTGTAAGCCGCACTGTAAGTCCATAATTGTTCAGCTTTCTTTGCAGTTGCTTTCTTTTTATGTATGAAATGAAACGAGGCAAAGTTTCTCGGTTGCACTCGTTTCATTGGGCTTGATGGAATCTTTTCTTTCCCTTTGTCAGTTAGTTGAGAAACTCTCTGCCAAAGCACCTGATGGGCCAACCAAAGTAAAGATTCTAACCTCAATTGCGGAGGAACACAACATCAAATGGGATCCTAAGTCATTTGGGAATCAAGATTCGCATAATAGTGAAGATTTGTTGGTAAATCCAAATTATGTTTGCTCTAGTAGTTTGGCTTCTGAGATCTGGCTATGCGCTAGCAAAATAGCATGTTCTTCTTCTGTTCGTTGACACGACTCGTGGGTAATTATTGCTATGCAGAGTGGACCAAGTACTTTTGAGAAAGCCAGTACACTGCAGACACAATTTTCAAACTCCCAAGTGCCTGATCATGACAGAGAAAGAACCAACGTGCAAGTAGCACCACAAACAGTAGTAAAGGAGGATGCTTCTTTAAACTTGCACGAGAACAGCAGCAGGTTATCATTTGGCCGCCAAAATATTCCCCCTGGACATGCTAATGTTCCTCCCACCTCACATCCAGAGCTGAAACTCCAGGTATGATGAGCTGTACCATGTCATGAAAGGTTTCCGTTTAGTCATTTCATCACTTGAAAGTAGAATTGTGGGAAATTTCTCTTTGATATTCATATTAACAGAAGTTCCATTTACAGGTTATGTGATGGAGGGGGCTGAAGCTGGACATGCACATCCTAGGGAAGGGAATGCTGACTACATGGGCAGGCAAAACTGGAATGTGGAATTTCTGGATGCAACCTCTGCTGCTCAAGCTGCTGCAGAATCTGCTGAACTGGCAAGCATGGCTGCCAGAGCTGCTGCACAACTTTCTAGCCGCGGGAGGATTTCTACGCAATACTCTACAGAGCCACAGAGGTTTTCTGCTCATGGTCCTATGGATGAATGGGCTGGAAGATCTGCAGGCTCCAGTTTTCAAAATGAACCCTATGCTAAAGTTGCAGGTGACAAGGCTTCTGATGGAAGAAATGCTCAACGTCACACACAATACAAGCAGAATAATGTTAAAGAAGAGTATGTTGGAGAAGTAGGTGCGAGGTTTTATGAAGATAGCCATATGAGCAATAACAGACCTAGCCAGTATGCTTCCATGAAGTCTAATATGGAACCCATGGATAATAACTCATCTGCAAAGTCCTCTAGTTATGATACAAACAACGAGCGGTCTGAAAGATACGTCAGCTCAAAATCGCAGGGTGGATTCTCTGACAGGGTCCTGTCAATGATACTTTTGAGGCCAGAGTTCCAAGCGTGCACCGTGTTCAACCTGATGTCCGAGACAATGATAGGCTTGCAGGGGTCAATGAAAGATATTACAGAGAGAGTCATAAGAAAAGTCGCGAATCCAGCCGGTCTAATTCTAGGAATTCTAGTGCAGATTTCAGTGGTGTTGACTCATTTGTGAATGAACATGAAATGGCAAGCAGAAATACCCAGAACAGCTTGTCTGGCGCTGAGCATGGCAATGTTTGGATAAAACAAGTGTCGTGAGAGACTCTTTTCGACCGGAGACTAGTGGCACTTTAGACGAACTGGGTGAGAGAAGAAACTCGGGTGGATCTGCGGTGGAGTCTGCTAGTGACTTGCAGGATGATTTTATATCTGCTAAACATTCTACCAATGCTTCCTATTATTCTCATTCGTCACGCTCAAGCACTTTTAATGATAAGCGAGAGGTTATGCATAATCGGAAGGAGGAGGATGATGTTGCTGAAAATCCCTTTGCCTATTTTGATGAAGAAAACTTCCAGAAAGATAATAAATCAGCAATGAAAGCACTGCAGAGTTTTTGATGATTACGATTCGGATGGTGATGACTATGGGTTTGGTTTGGACAAAGTAGTAGAACCTAGTGTGAAGACCTCACAACCAAGCTGGGAATCACCTAGCTATCCATCAGCAAGTATCACTACGCCAAGCCCTGAAAGGACACAGTTGACACATTCGCAAAAATTACTCCTCAATCAAGTTTCTCAATGGACCATCACATGCCTATCTTTTCTGAGGGTTTAGGTGATTCTTCAGTTCATTCACAAGCAGATGAACTTGAGCCTGTGACCTTCGATGAGTCAAATGGGCCAAGTTCAGAAAGTGAAGAGGGGCGGAGCAATTATAAGGGAGAGAGAGAATATTCCAGTTTTGGATCTCAGAAGAAGTTTGGATTTGGTGATATACCTTCTAGCTCAGGGACATCCTCGTTTTATTCAAAGCATAAAGGATTGGATACCTCTGATGATCCTGTTGATAAGAAGCACCAGAGTCAGCCCTTCAATGCTTATGACGATGCTTTGGCTCATGAAGGCGAGGAAAGTGCTTCCATAATTTCAGAACCTGGTACGATTGATGATTCCAAATCTTCACATGGAGATAGTTATGATAGTGGTTTGGGTTTGACATTTGGGAGATTGACTGGCGGTCTGAAAAATAGAGGTGGTAGGCCTCCTTCATATTTGAGGAGCTCGGCAGATGATGCTTCGTTATCTAAACAAACAGCTGAACACACTGCAAAGGAAACCTCCTCTTCTTTTCTGCCCAATATGTCAGATGATTCTGTAGTTCAGCAAGATCCAGAGAGTGAGGAAGTGGGTTCCGAGTTTAAGAAGAGACCAACCAGAGGGCCAGCTTTCACATCTTTTGGTTCTGGTGGTGATCAGATTCCAGAGAAAACCGTTCCACAAGAAAATTCGAGAGGCCATCGAGAATGGCAAGTTCAGAGGTTGGATCAGGAAGCGGAAGATACATTTACGAGAAGAGAAAGCACAAGGCCGGTGATCCCATCTCTCGGTCCTTATGGTGTTTATGCTTCAGAAAGGACTACCCAAGGCCAAATTTCGGATAGCCATCCGGAATCTTACTCTCAGCAGGAGTCTGAAGTGGATGAAAGATCAAGTTCCAGAGGTTCAAGTGCATCTGTTGAATTAAGAGAAGAACAGCGTGGTTCAAGAACCCGCCGGGAACGTTATGTTGAGAAGATGCAGCAGGAAGTGGATGACAACTTGACAAGAAGAGCAAGCACGAGGCCAATGATCCATCTTTGGGCTCCGATGGCATATATGCTTCAGAGGGAACTGGGAAAGAACAGATTTATAACAGTGGTTCTGAACCTTATAGTCAGGAGGAGTCTGAAGCGAATAAAAGATCAGACTCCACTGGTTTGTCCACAACCAGTGGAGAACGCGTAGGTGCTGGGCTTTCTCGAAGGACAAAGGCTGGTGCTCCAAGTACTCACAGAAATACCAACTTGAAATCTGCTTTTGCCTCTGATGAATCCAAAGAACACAGCGCACATTCAAGATCTTCTCTGAGGAGCTCTTATCCAACTGAAACTTCAACAAGGCCTCAGTCTGCGGCTGATGAAGCCTATAGTTTGAGAAGTTCTAGACGTTTGAGGTACGGCACGGAAGCAAAGGGCGAGCCCATTTCAGAAACCAAAAGATCATCTCGTGAGGAGAGCTTGAAGTTTACTGCAAAGGAACAACCTTCATCTTCAATTTCAAAGAAAACTTCTTCCAGTAAGTCAGGTATGAGTGAAGATAGTCCTAAGTCTACTGCAAGAGAGCAACCCTCGTTGCTCATTGAAAAAAGGGTTTCATCTGCTAAGTCAGAGACGAGTGAAAGCTCTAAGGCTGCAACTCCGAGCTTGGGGTCTGCATCTAGGGAGGATTCCTTGAAACGAGCAAGTCACGTTCATCCTAAGCTTCCTGACTATGATACTTTTGCTGCCACTCTGCAATCACTTCGAGCTAATCGACAGTAACTCTTTGGGTCTTTCTTTGTGGATATAATGCATTCATGTCGTTCATTTTTGTGCATGGTTTTGATATTATTACTTTCGGAGGGAGGAACAAACTTGGATTATTATGTATTTGTGCAGGAGTACTACGTCTTTGTGGGCTGAGTTGGGATATTGAGCTATTCTTTTATTCGATGACTTAATAAGTTGAAGCGTAATTGTCACTTCTTCATTGAACCGCAATTGCCTCGTTTCATTTGTTTTATCAGTCTCTCTGTCTTTCCCCGTTGAGTAAGCTGAGACTTTAAGATGGTGTTTGAGCAGTTAGAGGTGGCTCGCGGCAGGCGCATTTGTTGTCCTAAGATCCTGAACGGAAGCCCTCCGTTCTCATCAGACAGCTGGCTACAGCCTTCAGGTTTTTGTGGGTGAGTGTATGGTCGGTTGTTTCGGGCGACCTAATGCGGTTCTTCTCTGAAGATCTAATCTAACTTCACATTTAAAAGCTGTATATCAACAAAGGAGAGAACCCTGTGGGCGAGTGGATGACGGTACGTTGTTTCCGGGCGACCTGGTGCAGTTCTTCTTCAGAGATCTAATATAACTTCCACATTAGAAGCTGTGTATATAAACAAGGTCTCGGATACGTTTCTTGCAGAGAGATAGAGAGAGGAACTTATAGGAGGAACCGTAGGACTGAAACATACATCTACATTCAGTTAATGTAGGTCCTGGGGTTGTTTGAATGTGTTTTTGCGCATGAGACCTGCTTTATGAGTCGCGTGATGAGCCATATCTAGATAGAGAGATACTTGCACGACTCTGGCAAGAAAAACAGAGGAAAAAGTTCACTACTTTTCCAATACGTTGCATCCACAATAACCGCGATCATTTTGGTAACAAAGTCATAAATGGATTGCTGACGATGACGCTTTTGAAGGTAGCGTGGTCAAACTGGCATAGCCGATCAATAGAGAGTTTGTGACTCGGTGGACATTTTAGGCACGAAATGACTTCCGTGTCAAAGTAAAAGATCCAGACAAAACCGGAAGTAAGATCTGATTATATTTCTTTATTTCGATAGCAGAGTTCATTTATTCGAAGGAAAATTATTTTCGAGAAATTATTTTTCAACTTTTCATATCCGAATGACGGAAGATTAATTAACCTACAGAAAATATCTTCCATGGAGCAAAAACAGCAAGTTTGGATCGGAAATAGCGGGTTCTTTTCTGGCAAGAAGGAAATCACTTTTTCTAAATCAACAAACAGATAAAATTAATCGTTTTTTCTTAAAAATGGTTTTTTCTGGAAAGTATTTTTTTCTTTATCATGAAATTTTAGTGAAATAAATGCATCTTATGAATCAATCGCTATCGAGTCTATCTAAGAAGTGTCATCGGACGACATGACTCGAAATTTATTGCCACAAGTGTTTGCGGTGAATAAGTTGGTGTCAGACAATCGGAAATTCATTTCTAATTGATATTTTTTTGTGTTCTGACGTAGCCAATCTCGGCGTCTCCTTTATGACTCTTCTCCTTCTTGATTCCTTGAGCGTGATTAGTTTTGTGGAAAAAAACAGCAACTAGAAATCACTAGAGACGGCCACAGACTCAGTCAAACAAAAGAAGCATGACATGACATTATTCAGCTGACACGACAAGCCCTTGAAGACAGCATGTTACTCCATAAAATGCCCATTTGCCACTTGATTTCAGATACTTTTCCCAGGTTGGATTGTGATCTTGGCCCAAAAAAAGAAAAATTCTCCTAATAGAAGGTAAAGTTCTCTCTTTTCCTACTATTTTCTCTCACAGCAAGCTTTCTGGGGTTCCATGGCAAAACCCTCAAGACATGGAGGTACTCTTTAGCTTCCCTCAAAGGTTCTGCCCCCATTTTAATGGAGGAAAAGTGGCTTCGCAGTGAGAAGGAAGTGGAAAACACACTCCTTTCGTCTGGTTTGAGCATGAACTGATACAAATGCTACATGATTTTTCTCCTCTACAGTTGCAAGACGTATTTGGGTATCTGCCTTGATTTTCCTAATCTCTCGGGAACGTGCCTGTCCTGGATTTTCTTAACTGATTGTGATTGATAGTACAGTACCTTGTTTCATCTTGTAAAGCGTATAACTAGGGCAGTACCGGCGGCTTCATTCTGCAATTCTCTCTTCCACACATTCCTGTCTAATTCTATGTGGGTTTGATTGGTTTGCTGGCTCTGCAGAGATGGAACACACTGCGAATGTAGTCCCAATGGTCCATCAGGGTTGTTGCAGAGTGATGAACTATACAATGTAAAGTCTCTTTTTTCCTTCATTGTTTGCGCCAATTTCTTCTGCTGAATGAAGATTGCTAAAATAGTTTGAGAGTTCTCTAAGTTACTGTACTGCCATGGCAGTATGTGCTGACGACTAGCGTGTACCCCAGAGAAGCAGAGATTCTGAAGGAGCTCAGAGATGCTATTGCAAACCATCCACAGTAAATTCTATTCAACATTCTTTGCTCAATGCCACATGAACTTTTAGTGATCTCCTTAGACTATGACTTCAAAAAATATATAATTATTGGCTTCAGCTAGGTGTATGAACATATTCTATTGCTTGCTTTTGGAGCGGGACTTTCATGTCACGGGGATGATAGATTAGATTGTAAATCTGGTGGCACCATAGAATTCAATGATCGAAAGCCATTGTCCATAACTAAAACCAAAGCGGGTCTTAAGTTTTTATGTTCGCTGTTGGTGGCATTAATCGCTGAACAGGTCATACTTTGCAACTGCGCCGGACGGGGGTCAGTTCATCGCCCTGCTCCTGAAGCTATGAATGCGAAAGAAGACTATAGGAGGTCGGCGTCTTCACTGCTACTCTCTCCTCCTCACGCTCTTAGATTCCACAAGATGGCAAGGTATGTCGTCTTTCACTTGGAAAAAAGGAAAACCTGCAAGTCTCTTGGTCAAGCTAGAATTGATCTGCACATTTTTCCCTTGCCGTTTCATGTTGGTATCAAATGTTTCAACTGCAGATCATAGCCATTGATGTAGACCGAGAAGCATACGAGATCGGATTACCATTTATCAAGAGGCTAATGTCGAACACAAGATCGACTTTGTCGAATCGCAAGCTTTGCCTGTCCTTGATAACTTACTAGAAAACGTGAGTGCCACTTTTCCAGTAAAGCAATCCTGATTTGGACTAGTGCAATACGAGTAATATCTTCTGTGCTTAATTAGACTCTCAACAATCTCATCCGGCTTTGCTTATGCGTGTCAGCGAGAAAATGAAAGCAGCTTCGACTTTGCGTTCGTGGATGCTGACCGGCCAAACCTGAAGAACTATCACGAGAGGTTGCTGAGGCTGGTGAGGGTCGGGGGCGTGATCGTGTACGACAACACTCTCTGGGGAGGCACCGTAGCCTTGGCCGACCCGTCCTCCGCTCACCCGATGAGGCAATTTGCGTGGAAGGACACGATCGAGTTCAACAAGATGATAGCCGGCGATCCTCGGTCGATATATCTCAAATTGCGCTGGGTGATGGGATGACGATCTGCAGGCGCATCTGTTGATGCCTTTTGATCAAATTTATGGCACGATCAAAATAGTACTTGTTCCTCAATATTTTGAGATTTGAGCTCAATAGCTTCTACTATTGATTGTGAGCCGTTGTGTTATAATCTTTTGAATAATTTCTATGAACTTCGGAGGATTGTTCATTCAATAAAAGACTGTTCCTGTCAATTTCTTTAACCTACGCTACCTAGTTCCTGATGTTAGGAATAATCTTGTTTCTTCGTTACTAGATCAATTTGTTGTGGACGAGGGATAAAGTCACTAAAAGTGTTACAACTTTTCTATAAGTGTTTATTTGAATGTCATAATTTTATTTCCGATCGTATAAGTTCTATAACTTATATACGACGCTCATTTGAATTCTATAAATTTTTTTTCAAATACTAAATGTCATATAAACTTTTCAATCAATCTTTTAAGTACCATAATTTTTTAAAAAGATTCACACGAGTGCCTTGCCACGGCGAGTTTTTGGCATTTGGTCAATTTTTTGAAAAGTTACGGTAGTCTTGTGATTGATTGGAAGTTATGAACTTAAGTGGTCGGAAAAAAAAAAAACTTTTGGCCCTCAGATAATCGTCATATGAAGATTATGGCGTTTATGGTGTTCTTATCCTGTTGACTACCAAAAGTCTACAAGCAAGTCCTGAAAAGTCGCTGAACGTGTGCTGTGCATAGAACTTGCGAATGAGTACTTGCACGACTTTGACAAAGAAAATTAAAACGTTTTTGTTTCGCAAAAAAGAAAAAAAACGTTGGCAAAGCAAATCTCGAACGTGAATTGATAGTAAAAATCGACAAATGATGTTGAAGGATCCTTTCTTGATTCTTGGACAGGAAACGTGCACCGCCGACAAAAAAAAAAAAAACTTCTCACGAGGATTTTGGATACGCGATAGAAGTATTTGAAGGTTTAGGATACCCGGTTTTACAAAGTTTACCCTATGAAATCGGACTCTTCTGCATTTGTGCAGTAGTACTTCCTCTTTGTGGGCTGAGTGGGATGTTGAGAGCTGTTTCTTTCGTTTGATGACTTGATAAGTTTGAAGCATGATGGCGTGAATTTTTCTTGGTCACTTCTTCATTGAACCGGAATTGCTCGATTCATTGGTTTTATCACTCTTTCTCTCTTTCAGTTCAGTAAGTCGAGAGACTTACGCCAAGGCATTTGAGCTGGTTAGACACAGCTCGCGGCGCACTTGTCGTCCTAAGATCCTGAACGGAAGCTCGCCGTTCGCACCGGGCAGCAGGCTAAGACATTCGGGGCTTTTGTCGGGCGAGCCTGTGTCCCGGTGTTTTCGGGCGACCCGGTGCGGGTTCTTCTGTGGAGATCTAAATTAACTTCACATTAGAAACTGTACATAAAAAAGGTATCGTTATGAGCTCCGCATTCGTGCTCGGCGATCTGGTATGAGTTCTTCTATGTAGATAGATAGTCAGTTGCATGACTCTGGCAAAGAGAAGTAGAAGAAAAAGTTCACAACTTTCCCGGAAGTTTGCATCTACGACAAAGGTGGCAAAATGGGTCTAGAATCCATATTTAACCCGTATTTTATGATGGCGGATCGTAAATGAGTTCCTAAGCGGGTCATAAATGTGTTTGCTTAGAAATTTAATCGGTCATAAATGGGTTTTTAATAAGTTATAAATGTGTTAGTTAAGAAAATTATAATTCTTTTTGTAGCAATATATATATATATATATATAATATATATATATGTGGAAACAATTTTCTCTAAATTGATTTTTTTTTTTGTCAGAACTCTAAATTGATTTTAATAGTGAAGTATTTTTAACAATATAGGCCGGATCTATTGATGTGTCTGATCAATTAAAATAGTTCCCAATAAAGGCGCGTCTCCATCTTTGAGATCCAAGCTCAATGGCTTATTGTGGTGTTGTTCTGTGTCATATCCGTTTTGAATGCTTTCAATAAACTTTGGGAGATTAGAGACTATTCTATGTCATTTTCGATTTTTTCAATCTCTTTAGTTCTGGTGTTAAGGAAACTCCAAGCTATAGTCTCGATCGTTTCAAGTTCCGATATTACTTTCCGCCGAGTCAACTTTGTTGTGGATGATAAAGAAAGTCTCTTGCATGTAATAATAAGAAGCAAATGTGGTGATGTCTACTCTGTCTGCGTTATTTAACGGGTAAACTGTCACAAAAATGGGATTTTCTGTAATCTTTCAATCAATTTGTTCGCACCTGCAATCGTCATTTCAAGGAAATAAATTCTGCATCAACGGTATCGACATATGGTTTTTATTATTGCAAAGTTAGTAGTTGTACAAACCAAAAATTCAAGGAAAAAAGAGAAAAGCAACAAAGGATCCTCTGCGAAAAAAAAAATGAAGCAAAAAAATTGAAGGAAGAAAAGGGAAAAACACCAAGG